>OY728146.1:1869078832-1869278935 GCA_963277665.1 Viscum album | reverse complement strand
ATTATAAAAATTTTACGACCATATTCATTATTCTATCCATCCTTTAAATGAAAAGGTCACCATATCTGCGTACTAACAGATTACCTTCTCCACATCGTGGTGTAGTTTGTTACTCAATCACTTCATCATTTGAATGGGTATAATAATGATTATAAATGATGTAAATAATAAATATAACATGATAATTATTCTTTATATATGATATAACATCTAATTATATACGATTTAAATATCAAAATAATGATATTTCCGCTCATGCGTACGTACTAATTACCATCTCCACGAAGGTGATGAGATTCATTCCCCATCATATCCATTCATTACTAATATTCATTTGATGATAAAAAATAATGGTTAAAGAAATAATATCATTCTTAATATGAATAAGATACATCCTATACATAACAATCATTACTTACCTAACAAAGAATATAATGGAAAATGAATCAGTTAACACCCGAATTGATGATACTACTGAAATATCACTAATAATGCAATATTAGAAGATCATATATGATATCATATTAATTTATTGTGTTATTTTATAATTTATTAAAAATTATTTCACCATTATAAAAGAAGTTAACCTACCCTCAACCATGAAAAAGTACAAGGTAAGGGTTAATTTCACAATCTCTTTATTATCTGAGATTGTTTTTACGTAAGTATCTACTAGGACCTATTTATCATCCATATCTGTGTTTCATTAAAAAAAATTGTCAAATATTTTTTAGCTACTTACTATACAATGGGTTATATTCATTTATACCGTTATTTGACCATATATGTTTTTATTTGAATCTTTCTGTTGTTTTCCAAACAAGGTAATTTATGAACTTTTCGACTAAATTAGGGTAAGAATATTTTTTTAACCTATACAGTTGGTGCGTCTATTCTCCACTGTTATAACATCGTCAAAGCATTCCTTAGAAGATTATAAAAATATTTTAAAAATAAATATTTTCTTATATAATTATATGGATTTTAAATTATTTCAAAATAAAAAGAGATATTTCTCTAAAAAAAGTTTTTCTTTCAACTATGTCAACATCCTATGATGGATTTTAAGCTTATTGGAATTTTATTTATTATGATAAAAAACATACATATTGTATTTAATTTTTGTTGATATGATTGAATGTGGATTTGTAATTTTTACACCATTCATGTTTTATGTATAATGTATTTACATTTTGTATGCTAGTTTTAATATGAATGTTTATGTTGTGTTTAATCATTTTTATATGAGGAATGCATTGGACTTAGTAAGTAACGGGTGGAGCCCGCAATAACTCCTTGATGCATCGGTAGGTCTCACGAGAAAAACAAGTGCCCTGGAACAAGTCCTTGACAAAATATTATTTATAGTCTGGGAACAAGGCCGTGACTATGTGGTTATTAAATCTGGCATTATGAATTCCATCATTATGAAAAGGCTATTGATATTCCATGATATTATTCGACTAGTAGAATATCTAAGTGAATAAGTAAATTAAAATATTTGATTTTATCCTTTTCGAATTATATGAATGTTCATGTTTAAATGGATTATGTTTTATTGTAATAAATTTCCTTAAATGATTATGCTTATTTATGAAAGTTGCTGCTATATTTTTATCCTTGATGAGCTATTGAGCTCACCCCTTTCTTTTTTTTACCAGGATGTGAAGAATTATTTTTAGGTTGACCTGTATGGATAGGATATGTAGAGACCCAAAGCATTACATGAATAGACATTATATTACATTTGCAAAATACTTAATACATGACAAAAACAGACGACCAAAGACCATATTAGTTTCGTGTCTTTGGAAACTTGGAACATAATCTACTAATCATAGTGAAACATCATCAACATCTCTAATAAAGATATTCCCCTTTTTATTTCTTACCTAAAACATTTCTTTATATCTTGTGGAAAAGAAAACATAAAAAGTGTGAGCTCATATGCTCATTAAGGCTGAACATGGATAACATAAACCAATCCATTAACATGTGAATGTAAAAGCATGGACATAAAAATTCAATATCATGAGTAATAACATAAATCTTGGAAGTACATAAGGCATAGATTACAAAGTAATGTTAATCATGATAAAATAGCTTGGGAATAAAACATGTAATTGAGTAAAAACACTAACCACATGATATGATTTCTATAGTAGCCAAGTCATTTCTTCCAAGACCATCATAGTTGACAAATTCCACTACTGAACTAGGATTACATGCCGTTCTACCCCTGTATTACTGAACCAGATTTATTTTCCATTCTAGCCATGTCTATTTCATGAGATATAAATATTTACCCAATTCATTGGAGGGAGATCTAGGTCCCACCCATCTCAAAATGAAATCATTCTTTCATGTGCCACAAAATAACCATAAATCATCCATCATAACCAAATTAATAAAATGGGTTTAATATACATCATCCCATTATAACATAGTCCATATAAAAAATGGATATAATTTCATCATAAAAAAATAAAACTATGTAAATAATGGGGAAATTATAAATGAAACATATCCATATTAAAAAAATTCATATTTGATGGAAAATAGTTTTGATAAAAAACTTGAAATGAATTATTGAGAAAAATATCCTTTCTTATTCAAAATAGTTAATTTTATCAAAATGATGGGCAATTTTAAAAGAAAATAATTTCATTGAAAATAATCATGAAATTTTGTATAGGAAACTTCTTAGTAATAAGGTGTTATGAAACCATAAAAATACGTTCATTTTGTATGTTTTAAACCAAAATTTTCCATGTACTTGTGTCGGAAAAGACAAAAAGTACCTCGTATGGTAAACCAAAGAACGATTCCTTCCATACCATGTGGTAAAAGTAAAAAAAGATAAAAATGACTTTAAACAAACATTTAATAATAGTAAAAATTTTATGAAAAATTTTTGAGAAAACATGGACAAGGATAATAAACATAACCCCATTAAATACTTACGAATAAACAATTTCAGATAGGAACGAGAATTGAATTATTATCACTTACCTTATATCCAATTTCATCTACATGTGTCTGAGACTAATGTATAGTGTGTTTAAAATTATTATTAACTTGTAATAGAACCATAATAATATTTATGATATCATATATGATTCTCTTAAGACTTTATATTACCTGTTCATTATTCAATTCCATGTAAAAGTTGCGTTTTGGGTTAAATCGTTTCATTTATCATAGGTGTTTTGACTTGCAATTATTCATAGGATTACATAGATCAGGATTACATACTTCCAGAATCTAAAACATGATATATATTTATATAATATTCATAATAATATATATATATATATATATATATATATATATAATATCGATAAATGAAATGAAATACACCGTTCTTGGAGACGGTAAGTCGTAGGTAAGCATGAACGCAGATTTCATTTCCTTATTAAATAGAAAGGCAGTAAGTAAATAACATATACATAAATCAGGAATCATTAATATGTCATATATTTCAGGGTAATTTATTATATATACCTTATAATCATTCTAGAATGGTTAACATGGAGAATGAATCTCATCGCGTCGTAGAGACGGTAATCCGTACGTATGCACAAGCGCTGATATCATTCCCATAATTATTGAATGGAATGGGAGTGGATGATATAATATCTAATAATCAGTATCATTTTGTAATAATCATATATAGTTATTATTTTCACCATTATACACATCCATGTATGGTGGTGATGGAGAAACAGATTACACCACGGCGTGGAGAAGGTAGGTCGTACGTATGCACGCATGGTGCTTTCATTTTTCATAGGATGGATATAAGGTGAAATAGGGTAGTGGCATAGTTATAATAACATATAATTATATTAGTGACACATAGTTTATTAAATTATAATGGAAAAAATAATGAATAGGAAGTAGAAGAAGAAATAAACTTGAATGAATCGGTAGAATAGATTACCTCTTCCTCGACTTGCCTCTTTTAAACTTCTTTTTAGGGCACTAGAGTTGGTATTTTGAGAAGAAACGAACCTCTAAAATATTACTAGAGTTGTTTATAGGAGGAATTTTCAGAGCATTTTTGAGAAGAAATGCTTAAAAAGGAGTTAATAGAAGAGGGAGGAGTTACGGTTTTTTAATAGAGGGGAGGGGCACTTTAGGAAACCTCAAAAATGTTAATTTATAATTTACTCAAAACCCTCATAAAAACATTCAAAATGACTCAAATTATAAAATGAGATGAGAGAGGGTTTTAGTCTCAACATCCAATAAAATTTATACATGTTGGGAAATTATTTTAATCCTTATCAATTTGATTTATACCTATATAATAAATTTAATCTTATTTGTGGTAATAATATTCTAAATTTAAAATTTGTTTTAAATTATTACATATGTGTTGTTAATTATCCATAATTGGATACATTATTACATTTTAGACCATATAAATTTCAATTTATAATTTTTCAATATTTTTTTGATTTTTAAACAATTTAATAATATGTTATGTTTATAAAATATCAGTAGTGTCAATTTTGAAACTATTCCTTTATTTAAATTTAAATAAAATCCACAACGAAGATATTTTCAAAGAAAAATATTTCATAGATTCATAATAATTAATATTTATATATTATATTTGTGGAGCTAATTAATTATTTCAAATAATATTTATTATAATATTTTTAAAACCATTTATTTGATATTTTTCTTAATAGTATAATTACTACAACATTTTGGTATAATTATTTAATATAATTATTTGTTGCATAAAAATTAAAAATAAAATAAAATGATGAAGATATATATATTATCTTACCAAATAATACATTTAGTCGGATTTATTGTCTAAAAACCCAACTTTTAAATTGATATGTTTATTAAATTATGAAGGTAGCTACTTTGACATCATTTAAAATAAAATAATATAAATTTCATAATATGTTTTATAAGCCTCCAAATGGACAAAAAGTCCACAATTGGATGATTACAGTTTACATATTCTCCACCAATAAGGTTTGGTAAAGTATTTTGTCCTTCTTATGGGTATTATTTTTCTAATAGAAACTATATTATTGATTTTTCACTAAATAAATAATTTTTGTATCATTAATGTATAAGTTATTGAAGTAATTATATATTTTTTAATAATTAAAAATAAATTACCAAGATAAAGAAAAACATTTTATATTTCAAATTATTATTTATAATCAAATTTATATTCTGTATAACATTTTATTAAATGTAATTAAATTATTAATCCTTAAGTGAGACAAATTTCACTTTCCTTTAAATAAAATAAATTAAAGGTCTTAATCTAATCCAAGTGGGTTCCAATAGATTCCATATAGAAAGAATTATTTTCTAGAGAGACATAAAATCATCCAATTATATTTATACAATTGTTAGGGTAATTGTATAATATAATTTTTTACCCTAAATTATCTGATTTAACTTTAACCATAGTAAATAAAATTTACCGTGATTACTATTCATAATGACTAAAAATAAAAAGTAGACTATTAACATAATATGGACTTACTGATTCCAAATATAGAATCCATTTCCCCAAATTCACTACATAGAAGTTTTAGTATTTAATTTAAAATTAATCATATAGTTGAGAAAACGAGTTTTAAAAGTTATAATATAGCAAAAGATTGAAATGTTTTTATCTATAAATTCAATGTAAAATTAATGACAATGACTTAAATTATATTAAATGGTAAAAATATATTCAATTAACAATTTAAAACCATTCAATATTATAATTTGTCTTTATAAATTATTTTGATGAAAAAAGTTGTTTTCAATTAAAATTTTACGAATATTTACTATTCATCAAAATAAGAAACTTATCAAAAAAAATAAAAAAAAATCCAAAGTAAATTTTTAAATCCTAATTCCAAGTAGGAAGTTTAATATTTCAAATTTAACTTATAAAAATGTTAGAAACTAGATTTAAAATAGGTGTGCCATCAAAAGGTGGTAAAACTGCAATATTTGAAAAATACTTATTTTACCCGAAATATTTATTTGGTTCTCATACCGTTTTCTAGATAATGTGTAAGTTGAATGATAATGTTATAAAATTTAAAATTTAATCAATAATATTCATAACAACTAGTTTTTAATAATATTATAACAACGAAGATTTTTTTAGTGAAACTCAGTATTGCATACAACACACATTATCGAGGAAGGTCGCTTTTGCGTATAATGCAAGCCATGCCAAGGTTGCATGTAGTGCAAGCTTAATTTTGTTTTGTGTATAACATAATAATAATATAGTTCATTTATACATTGATCAAAATCTATAATCAGTGTTTTTTAGAATAATTTCTACCAAATGAACATGAAATTATGTGTAACACGGGCCAAAAATTGTCTTGCGTATACTGCAAGCTAATACGGTGTTGCGTATAACACAAGATAATCTTAATGTAGCGTACAACAGAAGATATAAATGAAATTAAAAGGAATACATCTCATAAAATCTTGGGGTGTTACATTTTACCCCCCGTACAAGCAATTTCACTGTCGAAATTCTTCGGGGATATAAATCGTTTACTACTTGAAATTCTCTTTCATAGAAACCCACAACGTAAAAAGGAATACTAAAACATAATTTTAAAAACTAAATTTTGAAATGTAATTTTTACGCAAAGTATATCATCATTGGGTTTCCACATAGGATAACATAGGTTAGAATATATATATGGAATTAAAACCTAACCGTCATGTTTTGATAAAGAGTGGTAGAGAATATGGCTATGAAAAAACCAACAATAACAAAGCCATAAATTTTTGATTATCTAACGTACCATCTGATTCATCAGATATGAGGGTACTAGTAAAACATTTTTTGTTTTCATGATCATTTCCCTAATGTTGATGAATTATTTCATAGGGATTCCATGAAAAATTTATAATTCATCTCTAATTTAAATAAATGAAGTTGAATTTTTCATTATTTGACTATTAGAAGATCAGTCGATAGAATGATATGTTATTCTATCTTTCTCTATCACAAAAAATGATAGTAAACGATATTAAATATAGATAAGTCCATCAATGGTGAGGTTAATCATATATTGTTCCAAAATGGATTTATACTACATCTATCTTACCACTTAATAAAATAAAACTAATTTCTACAAACTAGGGACCATTTGTAGTCCAGTGGCTGGCGATAAAGGCATGTAGCACTTCAGTTGTGGGTTCAATTCATGCTGCCTTGTCCGATGCGATGGATTGTCACCCATCCTACGGGTTGTCCTTTTTCTAAAACTATACTATTATAACATTATAGAAACAAGGTTTATTCTTAAACAATACTATCTTATATCCATCATAATCCATTCCAACCTTTATGATTATTAAAAATATTTCTATCCAATCTCATAGTATAATGAAAAAGATTACTAGAGATGTTATCTACCAAGAATGTGAATACCATAATGTATCCCCCAAATATCATAAGATATATCTTGATGGTCACATTCCAAACATGTTAATACCACAATCATCTATTCTCTTGAAACATATATTACCATAAAACTATAGTGAAAACATGAATGCTATCAAAAGTTAACTCTTTCAACATACCAAAATCCCAAATATTCTATATACTCAAACCATGATGTCACTTTGTCCTTATAATAGTCATGAGCTCATTAATACTATCAAACATATAATTATATCATTATCCCAAAATTATGTGGATATAATCTTTCTTCAAAAAACATTTGAATAAAATTTCATGGTTACCGATACCATTCAATATATAATTTCAAATAAATTAAGGAAAACAATTGATTAACAATCCTTAGATGTTCCTTTATTCTATGGTACCATTAAATTTCCTATAGAACATTACTCTTGATAAACATACAACCATTCCACAACCATCTTAAAACATTGACTGAGCTTCATCATTTTATTCCCCAACACTTCTTTCATCTCATATATCATTTCTAGTCTCTTCGTCATCATCAACATAAATACTACCCATACGACCATGCTGATTCTCTTCATGAGACTTTCCCTTAGGTCATTGGTTTTCATAATTCCAATAAATTCCACATTTAAAACATTTATCCATTTTTGATGTCATAGAAATACCATTATCTATGTCTACTATGATAACTAAACCTTTTTTATTGCAATTATTGGCTTTGTGTCCTTATTTTACACACCCAAATCATCTTCTAGTTCCGTTGAAAAAATATCCTTGATGCCTCTTCTCACATGATTTACATGAGGGAAATTTAACATTCTTTCCACTATGATCATCATAAAACTCCATCTTTCTCTTATTTCTCGAGTCAAGAAACTTACCAATGTTTAGATTATTGATAATGTTATGAGATTGATGATTAGTCATAATAACGATGTTTTGCCTTCCAAATCTTATTTCATTTGGTTTCTAGTGAAAAATATCATTCCATTGTCCATTATATTCTCCATTAACATGAATCTTCTTGTTTCCAGCCATTTTCTAAAACCGAAAAAAGAATAGTGAGAGGCAAAAATTATATTAGGAAAACAACATAATAATGGGGGAGTACCATCAATATCAATCATCTTAGGTTTAATTCTAAGATCATTACCATAATTCTAGGACTATTACCTATAATTATACTTATCCTTAGGTACATCCATAGACATACCATAGAAATATATCTAGGGATATCACTAATGTTTTTACATCCTAATTTCTAATTGTTGACTAAACCTTCGCTTTCATACCAACTCTAGTGACCCAAATCTTTACGTACATAGATATTACACGAATTTT
The DNA here is from genome assembly GCA_963277665.1 of Viscum album. NCBI lineage: Eukaryota > Viridiplantae > Streptophyta > Magnoliopsida > Santalales > Viscaceae > Viscum > Viscum album. Next base: position 1,869,270,153 of record OY728146.1, on the reverse strand, counting down.
TCAAAATACATAATACATGACAAAAATAGATTCCCAAAGACCGTATTAGTTTAGTGTCTTTGGAAACTCGAAACAAAATATTCTAATCATGGTGAAAGATCTTCAACATATCCGATATGGATCTTCCCCTTTTGTTTTCTTACCTAAAACCATTCTTTATATCCTAGAGAAAATGAAAAATATAAAGTGTGAGCTTAAATCCTCTGTAAGGGTAGACATGGAGAACATAAAACAATCCATAATAATTTGAACATAAAAACATGAACATAAAACATCAAAATCATGAGTAATGACAGAAATCTGGGCAGAACATAAGGCATAGATCACAATGTAACATTAATCATGATAAAATAGCATGTGAATAAAACATGAAATTGTGGAAAACCATTATGCAAATGAAATGATTTACATAGTAGCCAAGGTATTTCTGCCAAGACCATCATAGTGGAAAATGTCCATTACAGAACCGAGATTACTTGTCGTTCCAGACCTCTATTACTATACATGATTTATTTTCCATTCCAGCCATTTCTATATCATGAGGTATAAATCATTACCCAGTGCATTGGAGTGAGATATAGCTCCCACCCATATCATAGTGAAATCATTCATTCGTGTGACACAAAATAAACATAAATCAGCCATCATAACCCAATGAATAAAATCGATTTCATAAACATCATCCCATCATAACATAATCCATATAAAATATTGGATATAATTTCATCATAGAAAAAATATTCTATGTAAATAATAGTGACATTATACATGAAACATTTCCATATTAAATAATGTCGTCTTATATGGAAAATAGTTTTTATAAAATACATGAAATGAATTCTTGGGAAAATATCCATTCTTCATCAAAATCATTTTCATTCCTCAAAATACTGGGAAATTTTAAAAGATACTATTTTCATTGAAAATAATCATCAAAACCTATTTAAGATGCTTCGTAGAAATAATGAATTATGAATCCATAAAAATCCGTTCATGTCGTATATGTTAAAAAAAATATTCTCCTCGTAATTTTACAGGAAAGGTCCAAAAGTACCTCGTATGAAAAACAAAAGAATGATTCCTTGCATACCATGTGGTAAAAGTCAAAAAAGGGTAAAAATGACTTCAAACATACATCGAAGAATAGTAATCATTTTATGAAAATATTTTGAGAATACATGGACATGGATGATTAACATAACCCCAGTAAATACTTACGAATATACAATCTCGGATAAGAATGATATTGGAATAATTATCCCTTACCTTATTTCCAATTTCTTCCAAATGTATCTGAGAGTCTTGTATTGTGGGTTTAAACATATTATTAACTTGTAACTGAACTGTAATAATATTTATGATATGATATATGATTCAATTATGACTTTATATTACCCATTCATTTGTCAGTTCCATGTTGAAGCAGTGTTTTGTGTTAAATAGTTTCATTTATCGTACGTGTTTTGACTTGAAGTTATTCATATGATTACTTAGATCATTATTACATACTTCCAAAATGAAAAACATGATTTATATATATTATATATATAATATTTCTATAATGGGAATGAAATACATTGTTTATGGAGACGGTTAGCAGTACGTAAGCATGAATGCATTTCTCATTTCATTATTAAATTGAATGGAAGTAAGTAAATAATATATACATAAATCTGACATCATTATTATGTCATATATTTCATGTTTATTTATTATATAAACATTATAATAACTCTGGAATATTTTACATGGAGAATGAATTTCATCACGTCGTGGAGACGGTAATCTTTACGTATGCACGAGCGCAAATATCGTTCCCATAATTATTGAATTGAATTAGATTGGGTGATATAATATCTATGAATCAGAATGATTGTATAATAATTATATATATTTACTATTTCAACCATTATACCCATCCATGTACAGTGGTGGTAGAGAAACAGATTACACCACGGCGTGGAGACGGTAAGTTGTACGTATGAATGGGAGGTGATTTCATTTTTCATAGGATGGATAGAAGGTGAAATAACATTGTTTCATATTTATAATAACATATAAGTATATTAGAGATAGTGATTTTGTTACATTATAATGAAACAACTAATGAAGAGGATGTATAAGAAGAACGAAACTTGAAAGAATCGGTAGAAGAGATTTCCTCTTCCTCAATGTGCCTCTTTTAAACTTCCTCTTAGGGAACTAGAGTTGGATTTTTGAGAGGAATAGAACCTCTATAATATATCTATAGAGGTTGATTAGAAACATTTTCATGGTTTCTTTGATCTTGAAGGCTTTAAATGGAGTGAATAGAAGAGGGACGAGGTACCCTTATATAAGATAAGGGAAGGACACTTTTAGAAACCTTAGAAATATTAAATTATAATAAACTCAAACCCCACATAAAAACCTCCAAAATGACTCAGATTTTAATATTATATAATATACGGTTTTAGTATAATCATCCAATAAAATTTAGACATGTTGGGAAATTAGTTTAAACCTTATCAATTTGATTTTTCCTTATTTAATCTATTTAATCTTATTTGTGGAAATAATATTCTAGATTTTAAATTGTTATAAATAATTACTTATGTGTTCTTAATTTTCCCTAATTTGATACATTATGACATTTTAGAACAATATAAATATCTATTTATATTTTTTAAATATTTATTTGATTTTTAAACATTTTATTAATATGTTATGTTTATCAAATATCAAAAGTGTCAATTTTGACACTATTCATTTATTAGAATTTAAATAAAATTCACACTAAAGATATGTTCAAAGAAAAATATTTAATATATTTCAAACAATTCATATCTATCTATAAAATTGTTGGAACACATTATTTAGTTCATATAACATTTATTTTATTATTTTTAAAACCATTTATTTGATATTTTTGTTAATAAAATAATGACAACAACATTTTTTGTATAATTATTTAATATATATATTTGTCGCATAAAAATTAAAAATAAAATACTATGGTAACTATAAATATAAAATATATTAAAATAATAATATCTTTTAGAATTTATCTTCTAAAACATCTAACTTCTATAATGATATGATTATTAAATTATGATGGTGAAAACTTTGATATCATTTAAAATAATATAATATAAATGTCATAATCAATTTTATAAGGCTTCAAATGGTCCACAAGTCGACACTTGTATGCTTATGGTTTATATATACTAGAAAAATAATGTTTGGTCATGTTTTTGGTCCTTTGGATGGGTATTTTTATTTAAATAAAAACAATATTATTGCTTTTTCACTTAATAAATAATTTCTGCATCAATAATGATTAATATATTAATGTAATTATATATTTCTTAAAAATTATAAATTAATTAACATGATTAATAAAACCATTTAATCTTTCAAATGATTATTTATAATCTAATTTATATTCTTTATAACCTTATATTAAAAATAAATTTATTAATAATGTTTGAGTTAGACATATTTCACTTTTCTTTAAATAATATAAATTAAAGGTCTTAATCTCTTCCACGTGGGTTCCAATAGATTAATTTTCTACCCAATTATGTTTTAGGAAGATATATAATAATCTGATTATATTAAGACAACTATTAAAGTAATTTTATAATATTATTTTTACCCTTAATTTCCTAATATACCTTACTCTGGAAAATCAAATTTACTATAGTTACTATTCAAAATGCCTAAAAATAAAAAAGAAGAATATTGACATAATTTGAACCTAATGATCCCAAATATAGAATCCATTTCTCCAAATTCCATACACAGAAGTAGTAGTATTTAATTAAAAATTAATCCCGCTGTTGAGAAAATGAGTTTTAAGAGTTAAAATATTGCAAAAGATTGAAATGTTTTTACCAATGAATTAAATGTAAAATTAATGATAATGACTTAAATTATATAAAATGGTAAAAATATATTCTATTTATACTTTAAAACCATTCTATATTATAATTTTACCATATAAATTATTTATATAAAAAAGTAATTTTCAATTAAATTTTAGCGTATTATTATTATTCATCAAAATAAGAAACTTATCAGAATAAATTTCAAAAATTTGTCCAAAGTAAATTTTTATATCTTGATTCCAAGGAATAAGTTTAATTTGTGAAATTTAAGTTATAAAAATTTCAAAAACTATATTTAAAATCGGTGTGCCATCAAAAGGCGGAAAAACTGTAATTTTTCAAAAATACTTATTTTACCCAAAACAATTTATTTTGATCTCATACCATGTTATATATAATGTGTAAGATGAATGATAATGTTATAAAATTAAAAATTTAGTTAATAATAATCATAAAATCTAATTCATAATAATATTATAACAATATATCATTGTTTAGTGAAACTCGGTATTGCGTATAACACACACTATCGAGAAAGGTCACTCTTGCATGTAATGAAAGCCAAGTCAGGGTTGCGTGTAGTGCATGATTTATTTAGTGTTGCATATATCATAATCAAAATATAGTTCATTTATACATTAATCAAATTCTATACTCAATGTTTCGTAGAATAATTTCTACCAAAGGAACTTGAAATTGTGTGTAACACGAGCCAAGAATTGTGTTGCGTATACTGCAAGTTAATACGGTGTTGCGTATAGCAAGAGCTAATCATGGTGTAGCGTACAACAGATGATATAAATGAAGTTTAAAAAAATATATTCCATAAAATATCATGAACCTATGTTATGTAATAATGGATTGAATTTGGGTAACTGGGGTCGGGGTGTTATAGTTGGTATCAATGGAATTTTATTACCAACCTTGGATGCTAGATTTAGAAAAACACTGATTAGAGATCATTAACCTAATATAGAATTTTTGGATTACTATAGAAGAACTACTTAGAATTTTGGTACTATAAAGATTTTGTGAGTTTTTTATGCAACACATCCGGTTCTGGATACAAGTAGCTAGATGTAGTTCAGGCACAGATGTACCTATGGGTAAAACCTGAAAACACCGCTTTGAGCTAGACTCGAACGGGAACTGGTACACAACAATGGGCCTTGATACACTCTTTATTACGACACTCCCAACGGATATTCTTAGGATAATTCTCATTTTCATTAGAAACCATTATGAAGGGTTTATGAGTATATACTTCCTCAAAAAATTATGATTATGGATTGTATCCATAAACTGTTCAATTTATGTTAACTGTTTAACAGGTTTGGTTTTATGTACTTCGATTCATAAACTAATATAGCATATGCCATTTTTTAGAAATAGAACCTAGTGCAACGAATGGAAATCATATCAATGCATGTAACTAACATTGGTATTTCCCTCCTACTCAATATAGTTATAGTGGAGATGGTGATAAAATTTGTGATAATCAACTAATCACCATACTGGGACAACTCACTCAGGTTATGAATAATATCCTTGCATGTATGGATCACCTTGATCCACAACAAGAAGGATAAATGTTAGGAAGCTTCATTAGGAAACAACCAGCAACAATCAATGGGACTACAAATCCATTTGTATCAGAGCAATAGATACGTTTCTTAGAGAAAATATTTCATGCTTTGGGGAGTAGTGAAAGGGAAATAGTTGTCATGGATGTTTATCGCCTCACTAGATATGATGATCAATGGTGGTCATTGATTCAAAACAAAATGGAGGATAAATAAGTATCAAGTATGTTATAGAGGGAGTTTAAAGATATTTTCTTAGAAAAATAATTTCATCATGACCATTGAGTGGATATGGAAATCAATTTCTATGTCTGAGGTAAAAAAATGATGAGAATGTCGCAAAGTATGAGGATAACATTACAAGGTTAGAAATTCATGTTGAAGATTATATATGTAACCCAGTAAGTAATATAGATCATTTCTTTGATGGGTTAAAACCATTTCTCTATCGAGAATTAGTCTCACAATCCTTCTTTTCATACGAAGATATTGTCTCATGTGCTCTCAAGACAGAAATGAAATTATTTAAGTCTTACAACTTTAAAGAAAAGCAAGAGAAGAATATATATTCTGATCACTCTGGAATTGGAAATAAGGGGAATTAGGGAAAATTTAGATATCCATCCTGCAGTAAATGTGGGAAGAAAAACCCTGGTACTTTCCTGAAGGGAATGGGAGTCCGTTACAAGTGTGGTGAAAAAACTCAACCAAGACCGTGATTAAAAGGGAAAGAAAGATGTTGTCTATGTTGAATGCTACAATTGTAGATAAAGGGGGAATTATAAAAATGAATTTCCTAAGTGCCAAGGAAACATACCTCAGAAAAGGCCATGGGATCAAGGCCAAGTTTATGCTATCACTACTGCTGAGATTGATGCTCTGAAAGATGTGGTGGCATGTAATTTAATGGTTTCCTGAAGTTTAGAAAATGACTTATTTGATTCTGGATCATCGCATTACTTCATATCTTCCCAGTTTTCTAATAAAATTAGATATTTCCAATTTGATATAACAAGGGAGTTGTCAGTAAAAACTCCTAAGGGAAGTATCATTGCAACAATGTTTTGTGAATCAGTTCCCATTAAGGCATATAAATGTTCTTTGTCTGCGGATCTCATCGTCATACCCATGACTGAATTTGATATAATACTTGGTTTGGATTGGCTTTCGGACCATGTAGCGATAATTTATTGTAAGAAGAAGGAGGTTACAATTCTTGATGATGATAAAGAGTACCTTATCTTTAGAGTAGAAATGCCACCACCTGATTCTTATCTAGATCCACCCCTAGTAGCACTACTAAATTTAGTTATTGGGGAAGTAGAAAATAAAATAAATGTGGATGAGGAAAATAATATATGAATATAGGACGTACCTATTGTGAAATAATATATTGGTGTGTTTCTAGAGAATTTACATGTACATCCTCCAGAATGAGAAATTGATTTTTTCCATTGATTTAATTCCTGGTTTGAGGCCCATATCGAAGACACCTTATTGAGTGGCCACTATGGAATTAGTGGAACTAAATAAACAACTAGGGGAATTGATTAAAAATGTATTTATTCTCCCTAGTGTTTCTCTATGGGGATCCACTATCCTTTTTGTTAAAAATAATGATGGGTCTATGAGGTTGTGCACTGATTACAGGGAGATCAATCCTATAACAATAAATAATAGGTATCCCCAACATCGCATTTATGATTTATTCGACCAACTTTATGGAGGTCAATATTATTCAAATATTTTCCTTTGATATGGATATCATCAGTTGTGTGTGAATGAGTAAGACATTATGAAAATAGGATTTTTAACTACATACCGACATTATGAGTTTAGAGTAATGTCTTTTGGATTGACTAATGCACCATCTTCTTTCATGGATTTATTGAACAGAGTTTTCAAGGATTATCTTGATGACTTTGTAGTTGTATTTATTGATGATATCTTAGTATATTCAAAAACTTAATAAGATAATGAAAATCACTTGTGCATTATCCTAAGGACTCTTAAGAGAAATTAATTATATTGGAAATTTAGCAAGTGTGAATTCTAGATTCAGGAGAATTATTTTCATGGCCATATTGTCTCTATGGATGGAGTCTCAGTTGATCCTCCAAAGAACAAGGCAATCCAAGAATGTTCTGCACCGACGAGTATAACTGAGGTACACAGTTTTATCGGTTTACCAGGTTATTTTCGGCATTTCATCCAGAATTTTGCCCGATTGGCTAACCCATTAACCAAAATCACAAGTAAAGGGGTCAAATTTGTTTTGAAAAAAGAGTGTGAAGAATGTATTGATGAATTGAATAGAATATTATTAAATGCTCTTATCTTGACTATACAATCAGGGAATGATGGGTTTGTTATTTGTAGTGATGCATAAATGAATGAAATTGGGTGTGTCCTTTTGCAGAATGATATGGTTATTTCCTATGCCTCACGACAGCAAAAATTCATGAGCATGAATATCCTACTCATGATCATGAGTTTGCTATGGTAATCTGTACTTTGAAGATATGGAGACATTATCTCCATGGTGAAAAATGTGAGATATATATCGATTACAAGAGTTTAAAGTATATTTTCTCACATAAAGAACTCAACATGGGGAAAATAAGGTTTCTTAAACTACTCAAGGATTAGGATTTCACAGTACATGACCACCTCAGGATGGAAAATAAGTTGGATGATTCTTTGAGCAGAAAGGATCATGGATTTTTGAATAATATGAGAGTTAAAAGGGATCCTATTTTCATGGATCTTGTGAAAATGGATATGGAAATAATAATCGAAGGTGAAATTTCAATACTTTTTCAAATGGTTTCCAAAACACCTTTACTAGAAAGGATAAAAAGTTCTCTGGCAGATGATGAAGAGTTTCGAAAGAAAATTAAAGCTGTGAAAAATGGGAGATTGATTGAATTCATATATCAAGACATGATTTTGAAATTTGTGAAGAGGCATTGTGTTCCCGATATAACTTATCTAAAAAGGGAATTGTTAGACGATTATCATTGATCCAATTTCCCTATACACCCTGGTAGCACTATGATGTATTGCGATTTGAAGGAACATTTTGGGTGGGACAACCAGAAGAGGGAGATTGTAGATTTTTTTTCAATATGTATGGTTTTCCAACAAGTTAATGCTAGAAGGAAACAACATGTAGGAGTCATTAAACCTCTTCCCATACCTGAGTGGAAATGGGATAATATTATGAAGGAATTTGTCATGGGGATACCAAATTCTCTTAGAAGGAATGATGCAATATGGGTCATTGTTGATCGTCTTACCAAGTCTGCACATTTTATTTCTATAAGAGAAGATTTACCACTTGAACGTCTAGAAACACTGTATATGAATTAAGTTGTAAGGCATCATGGAGTACCCTTATCGATTTTTTTTGACCGTGATCCCCATTTTACAACAAGATTCTAGAAAAGTATTTATAAAGCCCTAGATACTAAACTTCGTTTGAGCATTGCCTACCACCCTCAAACTGATGGACAATAAGAATGATCTATTCAAACCGTAGAATACATGATGAGATCATGATAGCTTCCATTCAAATATTCAAATAGCATCATATGAAGTATTATATGGAATGAGATGTCACACACCAACTTGTTGAGATGATGTTGGTGAAATAAAACTCATAGGCATATAACTTGTAAAATAAATGATGGAAAAGGTGAAGGTTATCCAAACCCATATCAATGCAGCTCGAAGTAGGAAAAAGATATATGATGATAACCGAAGGAAGTATTTGGAATTTATGGTAGGGGAGCATTTTTTCTTGAAGGTATCTCCATTGAAGGGTGGTATACGTTTCGGTACGAAGGGTAAATTGAGTCTCAGGTACATCAGATATTTCAAAATTCTAGAATGAATTGGGGTTTAACTTACTATTTGGAAATGCCGACAAGTATCTCCAATTTTCATGATGTGTTCCACGTATCATTGTTGAGAAAATTCATGCCTGACCTAATGCATGTACTCACCTATTAGTAATTAGAACAAGAACCCAATATGTCTTATTGCGAAGACCCTGTCATGATTCTTGATACATGAGGAAAAGTGAGGATAAACCGAACGACTCGTCTGGTAAAAGTTCTATGGAGATACCATAAAATGGAAGATGCCATGTGGGAACCCGAGAAAATTATGATGAAGAACCACTCGAATATTTTTATGTAGTAATATTCTAGAAATTTTGAGGATGAAATTATTTTAAGGAGGGGAGAATGTAACACCCCAATATTCCACAGTAGGTTTCCCTTTGAATAATGCAATAGCTTGCATTGTATGAAACTTGGTGTTTTAACACACCATGACCAATCAAACAAGCCGTTATGAATATTACTATACACATTTTGAAATTTTATAAATTTTATCTTTTAAAATGGATGTCATATTTAGATTTTTAATATCTAATTTAGCTTAGGGTGAATTTTTGGTATTATTTCTGAAAATTTTCAATTTTTTACAAATAGTGAAAAAACACTATTTTATTGGTTAAAATCGAAATTTTATTTAATAAATTACTTTTTTATTTTATTTTATTATAGGTCATAATAGATAAATAATACCTATATATTTTCAATGTAATTCATTGTAGTAATTTTATAATAAGTTTAAATGTATAAAATTTGATCAAACATTATACCATATTTTACCGACCTCTTAGAAGAATATTCAACTTTATATAAAAAATAATTTTACCTCTTCTATGAGTTGTATTTCAAAAATCTGAGAGTCACTGTTAATATTAGTGAGTAAAATCTGCTTCAATAAGATGAAAATAATTTTTTATTGAATAGTAAGTTTTGACTTTTATTTTCCACGGTTTAAAGTAAATAGGGTAACTAAGGGTAAAAATGACATCATTATTACAATAAAATATGTCCTAATTCTATTGGATAAGTATAATTATACCAAGAAAACCTCAAAAAGAATATATGATCCCCTTTGGTCCACTTGTATTTGATTCAGACGTTTATTGTTATTTTATTTAATGAAGAGTTAAAAGAGTTAAAATCAAAGTTTAATAACTAAAATATTTTTAATATAGAGTTATACATAAGATTAATTTTACTATAAATATTCAATAAAAATATAAAACTAATTCCTTCTTAATTTTATTTTATATATAATTTTTAGACATTAAATAATTAAATTTATTTATGACACAATGATGATGTAGTAATTACCTTATTAATGAAAGATTAAAATAATTGATATTATAAATATTCAAATAAATATAATTTGAGACTTTTAATGAATTAAACTAATTTTAAAGGTCAATATAATAATTTAGGGTTGATTAAATGTATTTTTTTAAATAAATAATGTTGTTATGAGTTTAACAAAAACAAAATACCAAATAGTGTCAAAATTGACATAAAAGTGTTTTTAAAACAAAATTATATTATTAATTGATGTTATATTACTAAAAAAATAAGGATTGGCCAAAGGGATTAAATTATATTATATATCCCATTAATGAACCACTTTATGTTCTCATGGATGTTTATAGTAATTTTATTAACCATATAATATAAAAATACAAAGAGACATTGTAAATGTCAAACTATTTACCTAAGTGTTAAATCTAAAAGATAAGGTTAATATAGTGACCCAAACCTGTCTAAAACCTATTGGTTGAGTGATTTTCGACCCATACCCACCTAATCCTCTAAATAAATATTTTTTGGAGCCATTATAAACCGAAAATGGTTTTATTATAAATTATTATTTCAATCTTTTCCTAAGGTGCCCCTCACTACTCTTATAAAATGAAACTTTCCCTTCCCACATATTTACACCTTAAAATCCATTTGGCTCAGCTATCCTCTGACCAAATATCCTCTCAACTATCCTCCCTTCATCCTAGACGCCTTAATATAGTCATATAGCCATTTTAAAGATCCCTTTTAATCAAATCAAAAGATATAACCCGAAGAAGAGTTAAATATTTCATCTCCACTTTCAAGTTCTTTTCATCATCCACTTACCATTTCATTGTTGTTTCCATTATAAAATAACAACTCCAGTATATTCTATATACATTGATGTTATTATAAAAATGGTACAACCAATTTTATTATTCTATCCATCCAATAAATGGCAATGTCACCATATGTCTGTACGTACGGACTTTCCTCTCAACGTCATGGTTTAGTTTGTTATTCAAACACTTCATCATTTGAATGGGAATAATAATGATTATAAATGATGTAAATATTGAATATAAAATGATTATGATTCTTTATATATTATATAACATCCAATTATAGACTATTTTAATATCAAAAAATGATATTCTCTCTCTTGCGTATGTACGGATTATTGTCACCACGAACGTGATGAGATTCATTCCCCATTGTATCCATTCAAGAATATTTTTCATTTGATGATTAAAAATAATTTTTTATGACCTAATATAATTATTAATATAAATAAGATACATCTTATCCAGAAAAAACATTACTTATATAGCAAAGAATATAAAGGAATACAAATCTGTTTACACCCGAAACGATGATACTACTGAAATATCATTAACAAATAAATATTAGAAGATCATATATGATATCATATTAATGTATATGGTTATTTTTTAATTTAATAATAATTATTTCACCAATATAAAGGAGGTTAACAAACCATTGACCAAGTAAAATTACAAGGTAAGGGTTAATTTCACAATCTCTTTATTATCAGAGGTTGTTTTAACGTAAGTATCTATTGGGACCTCTTTATCATACACATCCATGTTTATTTAAGAATTTAATTCAGAAAAAATTAATATTTACTATAAAATGGGTTAAAGTCATTTATACCATTATTTGACCTTTTTAGGATTTAAAATAAATCTTTCTATCACTTTCTAAATAAGGTACTTTATGACCTTTTCGAAAAAATTAAGGTAAGAATGTTTTTTAACATATACGACAGGTGCAAAAATTTTCTACCTTTATAACATCATCAAAGCTTCCTTTAAATGATTATAAGAATATTTTTAAAATAAATTTTTTCTTTTATTATTATATCACTTTTAAAAGATTCGAAAATAAAAAAATATATTTCTCTAAAAAAAAGTTATGATTTCTTCTATGTCAACATCTATTGATGGATTTTAAGCTTATTTGAGGTTGATTTATTATGATACAAAACATTCATATTGAATTGAAGGTTTTGTGAAATTTTTGACTGTGTATGTGTTATTTTTACAACATTCATGGTTTAAAGATAAATTATTTACATTTTGTATGCTAGTTTTAATACGAATGATTCTGTTATGTTTAAACCTTTTCATTTGAGGAATGCATTGGACATAGTAAGTGACAGGTGGAGCCCACTATAGCTCCTCGATGCATCTGTAGGAAACATGAGACAAACTAGTGTCTTGGAAAAAGGTCTTCACAAAATATTATTTGTTGTCTTGGAACAAGGCCTTGACTATGTGGTTATGAATACTGACATGATGAATTCCATCATTATGAAAGTGGCTATTGATATTGCATGTGATTATTTGACTAGTAGAATTTCCATGTGAATAAGTAAATGTCATTATATGATTTTATCTTTTCCATAATTCTTTGAAGAACATGTTTAAAATGATTTTGTTTGAGTCTTATACATTGCCTTAAATGTTTATGCTTATTTATGAAAGTTTCTGCTATATTTTTATCCTTATTGAGCATCTGATCTCACCCCTTTCTATTAATTATTTTTCCCAGGATGTGAAGAAGTATTTTATGGTTGACCTGCAGGGATAGGCTAAGGATATAATTGTGTTCAAAAGGGGACAAAATGTTGTTGATTATTGAATTTGTTTTATATGTTGCTTTATATGTTGTTTTAATTGTTTTTTTCTTTGTGTAAGAGGTGCGAACAATATATGGAAAATGTTTTCAGGTGTGTTTGATATTAAAGAGAAGAAAATGATTATGTTTTTAAGGTAAATCCTTGATGTGCATTTTATAAATATTTTATTATTTATTGAAATTATTTATTTATTAGTGAGTGTGATTAGAATGATACTTTTGGAAGGTTTCGGTGTGCGTTTTTTTTAAAGTGTATTTTTAGTGTGTTTTTTGTGTATAGCCTTGTAGAGTTTCATGGAATTGTTTTATTAAGTTTCTAAATGATATATTAAATTATGAATGTGATGAAAATTATGATTTGAAATGGTATTAGTGTGATTTTGGCCTCAAAAGTGGAATGTGAGTGGATTTTTGTGTATAAAGCCTTGTTATGCCTCTTGAAATTGAATTATAAAATTTTTAAATGGTTTATTTAAATTTCTTAAATGGTGTAAGTCATGTTTTGGCTTGTTTATGATGTACAGTTGGTTTTAAAGTTACAGTTTGAAAAAAAATTGGGTGTTTTTTGTGTGTAAATTTTGTGGTGCTAATTTTGAAGTGTTTATAAATTTTTTTGTTGATTTATTAAATTATATTTGTAGTGTGTTGGACCTTAGTTTTGTGGTTTTGGTACATGGGTGTCGAGGTATCTTGCATGTACATGCATAGGGTAAGGCATATATATATTTATGCATTCATTGTACATATTCCCTCATGGAGTAGAGAATATGTGAAATTTTCCTAGGTATATATATATATTTATATATATATGTATAAATGCATGTGTGTGTATGCACAAAGTGTCGGTTTGAGTAGTCATTGAAAAATAGCGACATGGTTGAGGAAGGTCCCACGTTCCCTTACCTTAAATTAGAATTTCCATATTTGCTTATTTTTTTATTAATTTTGCATCTTGTTCTTCTGCATTAGATACATATGAAATATATATATATATATATATATATATATATATGTAAATGGTTTTTGTTTTTGAAATGTGATTTCTTTAATATTTTGAAAATAAAGTAGGTATTTCCAAAGACGCATGGCCTTTTGGAAAATTTCGTTGTAAAAGTGAAATGAGAGGATTTTTCCAAAGAAGTTCCAAGTTGATCTCCATAATAGGTTTTGGGTTATCATGTTTTCTAACGAAAAATCAATCTTATGGAGTAATGAGGCCCATTTAGCCCCTTGAAAATGTGTTGTGAAAGTGAAAAAACCCTCTTAAGGCATGCCCCATTATTTTAGAAACGTGATATGTATGTTAAATGTGTGATTTTTGATATGTACCTAGTAAGGAGGCTTACACGATGTTATATGACATATAAAGGGGAATGAACTTAAGGAGATAGAATGATGGTTAGAAGTTGAATGGATTTTGGATAAAGAAAATGTTATGTTTACTTGATAAAGAAAACACACCACCACTTGAATTAGAGCAGAATTGAAAACCTGGGTATCTAGGTGGGTAGACAAAGACAAGTATGATAGATGACACATCAGGGGTTCATCCTGGTTTTTTCTAGCAGTATTGATGCAACTAGACTATCTAAACATATGAATGACTAAGGGACATGGTTTCTATGCCTAGTTTTCTGAGGGTCTTTATTTCTAAGCAATGTTTTCTGAGGTTCATGGTTTCTACGCCACATTTCACCATGGTACGAGGTCTCTAGGGTCCCACATGTAGTAGCTACCTTTAGGGATTTCCAATGGTGCTAGTTTGCAACATGGTACTTGTGATGTGATTTTCATTTCATTCATTTCATACATTATGTCTTATTTGTGAAAACCATTTTTTAATCTAAATTGTTTCCCTTTCATTTTGAAATGTCAATGCATCCTAGAAACCTATTTTGAAAATGTAGTGTGAGAGAAACTAATTTCTTGGAAATACAAACTTGTTACTTGAATATGAAGATAATGAAAAACATTATTTTATTATTTCCTTTTTTCAAAAAACCATATTTTGGATTTCATTAAAAAGGAAAGGGAATACAACGTTGTTGTATCTTGGAATTCCTACTAAGCATCTCAGTGCTCATGCCTACTTTACTTTTTAGTTTCAGGTTTTAGTTTTGGATTTCTAGAGCTTGGTTTTATTTATGGGGGTGAAAAATGGGGTAACATGGTGGTATGTCTAGCAGGTTAACATTATGTTATTTTTCACTGTTAGTTTTAACCTATTTGTTTGGTTTATTTTGGTTTATTGTCCTTTTATTTTCTTGGATAAATCTAGCCCGAGTGCTTGTTTTGATGCCTGGAAGTATTTGTTAGCTCGTGGGGATTGGGAATTCCCTTCAGGCCATGCTGCAGACTGGCTCGGGTGACCGGTTGATGGTCGACCGGGGTTGGCTCCTGACATTACATGTTGTTAAGATCGTTAAAAAGATTAATTGGAAACATTTGAATGAGGTTTATGAACATAGTGATTTTATATGAATACTGAATTGGTTATGGAATTATTAATGTAATGGTTATGATTAATTTGGATATCATGGACATATATACAACATGGATCAATAATTTAGTGGATTTCATTGAAATTTGTACACTATGGTTTCAGATTACATTGGATGCATGGGACATCTATACACCCAATATCTATCTTTATTGGATAGCATTAGACATTCTCTGTGGATATTCACCTTTGACTTCAACCAATTATTTACCAATTTTTCATTAGAGATTCCCTATGGACTAAATGTGTATTAATTGATACTTCTACAAATTTTATCTCTCCCATGTAAGCATGACACCAGTGAACATGACATCAACAGTTAAGGATTCCTTGGGAATTTGATCACCTTAGATGAGACCCATGTGAACCCAACATTGGATCACTCAACATAAGTCTTAGTGGATGTCTATAATGCATTAAAATTATCCATTTCTTTTGCTTTCAGGTTTAAAGTGAGCATTGATAGGGTGGAAAATATCACATTTAATTGTATCATATTATACTAATGATATATATTTCAACCAACTTAATATTATATACTAGACTGGACCTGTTATAAACACCATTGGGTGTATCCTAATGATTGTTATCTCACACCATACATAGGCCGATGTTGGGTACCTAGAAGTAATTCATGGATTTGGATAAAGATTGGGTAAATTGTCACCATTAGAATTCTTGATCGATTGTGCATAAGATAAGGGGACTACGTGACTAAGATGTGGATCGTGATTTTATTTGGTGGTATTTATTTTGATCTTTTGAACTTTTGGCTCAACTATTTTACAATATGAATATTCGATGTAAAATATTTTATTATAGAATCATTAATATTCACCATATTATATTGATTCAAGATTTAGAAATATTTTGTATTACAATAATTTGTATTTTTATATTTTATCAAAAATTTATATTATGTTTTCCCTTTTTCATTCACATTGATATCGATGCATTACATTGAAAATTAATGTATATTAAACCCCCCATACCATTAAAAACGCCAACTTATAGTCAGTAGACAATGGATTATAGGGAAGAATGTTATAGGATATGTGTCCCATCATATTGGGGTACTGTATAGTGGCACCCAGTATGGGATGTTACAAAATATATATTTAAAAATTATTATGAAATATACATCCAAGAAAATGATGATGAGTGGAATAAAAATCCCATCCAGGGGCCTGTTATACAAAACAAACAAAAAAATATATGAAAATATATGATTCCATTATACTCTTGTTTGATCATCAAACGGAAACCCTTGTTCGGTGAACACAAATTGTGGTCAATAAAAGATAAGGATCTTGTACGGTAAGGTGGGAGATCATTCTTCAAATTCCTATAATGAATCACTACTAAAAATAATAGATAAAAAGAGATAAATGGGATATAAAATGAGAAATTGGGTTTTATCCTCTTCATATGACTGTTCATATTCAATGTATATCAGGGTGTTAAAATATATTTACCTGGATAATTACAAAATGGACCTCTTTTTCTTCATTTTAAAAAATTAGTTTGTAGAATTTTCATATAATGACAATGAAATTCCCACCATGATGCATCCATACCATGTCACATTATAGTATAGCCCCTTTGGGGGACTACGTGTCATTCTACATAATGATATCCCAACCCCTTAGTAGGTCACCATCACTAAATTAATATTTTATAGATAGTATGATTCATTTTATACAAGAAGAACATGAACCCATAGTAGAATCCTTCATTGTATGGACTTTTTTACTTCCTGGTGGATCTTTCACCAATCATAGCATGTATTTAACATAAGAAACATACCATAACCATCTTCGTGAAGAAACTTCTAGGATATGGGGATAATTCAAATGTTTTAGATAATTTCATAATGGAAATACAAGAGTATTCAATCTCACATAATTTAATGCTAATAAAACCCATGGTACAGTGTGACATTAACATATAAGATTTTTTAAATTAAAAAAAATAACATACATAAGGTTCACTATAATGTCACACCTATAATATTTTAGAGACCCTATAATCATGATTTTTCATTTATAAAAAATCTGAATAATAAATTTACTACATTATGGCACCCATAGGTCTTTCCACATCCTACTTCAATACAATAATTCACTTCGTGTTGCCCCCATTTTTCTTTAATGTGAACTTCTTTATCCATACATCATGGGGTGTCCCTCACCTTATGTGATGTGATGATAAATATATAGAATAATAAAATAAAGGGGGTAACCCCTATCAAATTCTAATAGTCACCTAAATAAGAAAAACACATCCCCATCCAACATGCATAATCCATAAATTTTAATAGTGAAATTATCACATTATAAATCTATTTCTATGTTTAATTTTTCAAAATTTTCTCAACATAGAAAGAAATAAAATCTCCCAAAATTCTCATTAAACCGGCAATGCATTATGTGTAAGTATCTTCACCATATCACATATATTCACCAATATTCACCATGTTTATCCTCTAGAAACATTCCTAGTTACTAAACGTTGATGAATATATAAAATTATATGTCCCTAATCAATTAAATTCATCCAAACACAACACTAAAAGTAGATCCATTGTTAATAACCATGTGATTCTATTCTTAAGACACCCATAACTCTAGGAATTATCGTAATGAATTACTTTATATCCCATGGAACCATAATGAATAACTATTTAAAACTATGATATTTTTAACCATACCACATTATTTATCCCTACACATCCACTAGAAAAAGCACTATAGTGCTTATTATTTCTATAAAATTCAAAACAATTCTCAACCATTACATACCATAATGAGGCCACAATTTATAGATGTAACAACATATATTCTTTCATTTTTGATCTTTACCCGAAGACCTATCACTCTAAAAAAATTTCCACACCTAAGAATTCATCTATATCATTATGTATTACCCCAATACACTAAGTGTCAGCCTTCATTTTTAGTACTAATGATCAAAAATCCTAGTCATATTTTCATTATCATTGCTAAAAAAATATAGATATTCCACCTATAAAACATCCTATATATAGAAATGTTTTTACTATAAAATTTATAATGTAAACATGATCATCATTTATTAATAATGATTTATTGTTTTACATTCATTTTTTATGACAGGGAAACTTGAATACATGGATAATAAATAAATTAAAAACCACATCTAGTAAGGGTTCATAAACACATCATTCATTATTTTTTTTTTAAAAATACTCAAATTGTGGTCCACTTTATTATAATATCCATTTATTACACTCAAATAAATAATTCCTTATATCACTAATCCAAATTACATTATTAACCAATATCCCTCACAAGTAAAATAGAGGTTCTCAAGATCCTTGCTTGTATTTTTCAAATATACCCACATAGTAATCTCCAATATTGAGTCCAATAATTATATAGTTACCATTATGGATCCTTTATGATAACACCAATAATCACTCTCTAATAATGAGTCTCAATGGATATTATATAGGTTCAAATCCTTTCTCAGTGTTACGATAATCTCATGTTCCACCCACTATACTCCCCATCTGGAAATTTTAAAAATTTAGAATCATTTTTATTCCCAAATCACTATAGTTATTTAAATCTTCATTCCATATCCTTATCATTTAAATAATCATCCCACCAACATTTTACAAGACCTAATGGTCACATCCCCACAATAAATTCTTCTCGAATATTCACAACTCATCACCAATATCGGATGATTGTATTACCATATACAAAAAATTAAATCTCTTGAATTATTGGTCATTAAATGGTCCAACATCCTATATACCTTCAAATTCACATACCAAACCCATGATAAGTACAATATTTAATCCGAATGTTCCTTAATATCATGGTTTAGTACACTCTTTCTATTCCGTTTACACAATAATGTGACTCATAACATTCCATTAATAACTCATATACAATAGCTATTTGATCATATTATTCCATAAAATGCATTAAAAACTTATTATATCACCCAATGTGGTAATGAAATTAAGTAGATATAGTACACATCAATATATTGCAACCCATCTTAGGGCCTAAACCACAAATGTGACATTTGAATTTTAACACATACATCCTACAAGAGTCAATCTACACATAAATAAGGAATTAATATTCCTATACTCAGAAATTTCATCCAATATCATGATCTCGATGCAATTTTCACATAACATAACTAATTAAATATTTATATACCATCAATTTTCATATATCCCACCACTGACATGTCATACATGTCATCAATGGTTATTGAATCTAAATATATTAACATGAATAAATAATGAATGTTCATCATTCGTCACACCTATCAAGTGACTAGATAAATCAAATAATGTGTCACTCTACAAATCTATGGAATGTGAGTGCCCATATTTCCATCATAATAGGTTTATTAAAAAATATACATTGAGGAACAAGACACATTAATATCCCCTTAAACAACTTGAACCATACAAAACATTTTTCTATAAAATTTTTCCTATGAACGCATACCTATTTCACTAAAAATCATGCTTCACATGAATGATTATACCATTTATACTTGGATTTAAAGACTAATTAACTAGTTTATCACGAATATCATGCATTACAAAACAATTCTATTGCATACCCCAACGATAATATTAAATTCAAATATTATAATGTTTATATTTTTTATAACACATACTTAATAGAAACCCTCAACATCAATACCAAAAAAACATATACCCATTAAAACACATTTTTTAAGGAAATCACATGACCGAGTTAACCCATATTTTAAGGTTTAACTTTATACCTCATAACTCATCCCTAATAGTAACATGGATTTACCCTGATAAATAATCATAACATATTTCCACATGTTTCTTATGTTGTGTCTTAGAATCGGTATCCTCTCCGTAATTTCATGTATGTCCCATCACACTTAAAAAATGGGTCATGGAGAAACATCTATTTTAACAAATAAATTCTCACCAAGAAACTCACTAAACAATAAAACCACTCCAGGGTTCCCAAATACAAACACACACACACACAGACATATATATATATATATATGATTATTTAATTATCATGTCGGTTAGCACATCTATGATAATAATCCTCATTGTGAATATGTATACTAGACTCCCCTCTTAAGGATCAATAAAAATTCATATTACATTAATGATATATTCATCTGTTGATCTTTGTCTTCAAAAATGTATCCTTATGGTATATTTATATAAACTTTTACCAAAATGTTATCATTGAAACCCAAAAACGAGGTTTTTTATAATTAAAATAACAAATATCTATGTGTCAATATCATAAAAGATGTCAAAATCATACAAAACATATCATATATCATAGGAATATTCATTATTGATATGATGCATGTATTGATTCTCCTTGTCACATTTGGCCATGTGAATCCAAAATAAATAAATCCAATATATAATTCAATATTAAATCCATAATATTAATAAATACATTAAAATGATAGAAAATCAGTCCAAATTTCTTGATAACATGGAATTAACCTCATTTACAAGACATATTGGAACCTGGAATAAATTATATCTTATGATCCAACAAGTTCTATCAATTTCATATAATATCACAAATATTAAGAATCACAAACAAAACTATGATAATCCATTTTAAAAAATATATATTTCTTATCTACTATAATTGGAGAATATTTTCTTAGGTTATCTATAGTGCTTCCACATTTTCAATAGTGTAATAACTAGTAGTGATGCTCTAAGGTTTTAATATAGAGAGAATATATCTTTATAAAAATATAGTCAAAAATGTCATAAATTTCAACAATTAAAAATCACATTACATTAATTAATAAATAAAAATAATAAATAACTCCACTATAAATAACTAATATCACACATTATATTACAAAATTAACAAATCTAATAATTTTAAATGATTCCAGAAGATCCAAAAAAATGTATCTTATTGAAAACTTATATGCATCCACAAAAAAACTATCTTAAACATATAATCATGAATTTTTCTTGATAATGACAGAAAATACCATTTTCTAAATCCTCATATATATTAAAATTAAACCATATAATACTTTCCCTCTATTATATTTATTATTATAATTATATGGTCTTCTAAGGTAGAACTATTTCACAATTGTATGATCTAGGAGTGAGTGTAACTCATTAGGTCACCAAAAATGATTTCCCAAAAATATCATGTATATGTATTGAATGTACGATGTTGTATGGTCATAATAATATAGAAGAAACTATAACAAGAAAAAATAAGTAATCATCATTACTTTGTATCTAAGGTAATGCATAGGTTGAACCACAAAATCATTATCCACAATGGTATGTCATTCTTATTATACTATAAACACCAGAGATAATGTAGCCTCAATATGAATTCACATCATCACGTATTTTCATGGGAATGAATCACAGACTATATTACCCATTATATATACTTTGGGGAAATCCCCCCTCCACCCACATAGTTCACTTATGCTAAATTGAATCACTAGAGGAAATAGCCTCCCTTCAAACATCTCATATTTCATACACCCTATGAGAGTAGGAATCTATCCCAGAACTGTCTAATATTTCATACACCTAATGGAATCATCTCCCCATAGAACCATATATAGAATGAACCTATAGGAATCATCTCTCTATGGATACTCATTTTTTATATAGTCATCAACATTGTATCTCTCTGGTACCCTATATATAATCCATAGTAGGAAATCATCTTTTCCAAGAAGCACATATTTTATACACGTAGAAGAAATATACACCCCTATAAGCTATTACATAATATATAATAATAAAGTGATCTTTACCACCCAAAAACAAAATATAATTTCCCAAATATTTCCCCTCATGTATGAAATTAATAATTTTCATTGAAATCATACTAGTCAGCAAATGTGGTCGGTACAAAATAATAATTCTCACTAGGGTAATCAATAAACAAGTTAATACTCTATAGTTTTCTATTTCTAATAATTCAATTGACACTCCACATGGTTTCCTTTATCACATTTCCAACACTTGGGTCATGGATTTTCATTATGTGTAGGTAATTACCTTTAATGTAGTAACTTCAATATTATAGTATGATATCCCCCAAATGGAGTCCCTATAAGGAAACACAATATCTAATATATCCTGACTAAAATAATATTCTCTGTTATGATTAGTTAGTCCTATAAATTACATCTTATATATAATCAATAATATACAGTACCCACTAATGTACAGACACTCTCGTAGGGGTGGAATTTTTAACCCATTTTCAAATCCATTGGACTAATAGTTATAAGGTAGCATATGATTCTATACTTACAACTTCTAGGAATCTTATTTTATATATATCATGACTCTTCAATAAAATAGATATATTTACTCCAGTCTCAAAATTTAAATGGTTTCATTCATTGAATATACAACCCATAAGGATCAATATATAATATATAACACATTTACAGTCATACATAAATCCATAAATTACTAAATAATCATGTTACTATTCAATGGAATATTTTTTCAATAGATACTACAAGTATACTCTTGGTTGTTTAAGTGAAAATATTCATATTCAATTTTATTTTAGTCATATTGAAGTGTAAAGACGAAATATAACACGAAACATAATGAAATTCATAAAACATATGGCTATTTAGTGGCCACATATCACATTTAGAATCATTTTATTTAAGATAATCATAATAAACATCACCTAGTCCTATCACATTGTAATTAGTAATCTAAAAACATGTAGTGACCTTGAATTCATTTATTTTCTTTAAAATCAATAATGAAATTGTAATAAATAAATTTCACATTAAAAACTATGAATTATTAAACTAATTCCTCATTAATAATCAGATGAAAACTCAAAAATTATTATCATAGTTTTCAAGCCATTGTAGATTTTGTGGAATCCATTACTAACACACACCTAGAAAAAAGACAAAAAAAATATTCTTATTGATGATAGACAATCATTAATTTGAACCAGTTTCACCCAAAATAATAAATAATATAATAATACAATATACGTGAAGTCAAGTGACAAACAATGTAATGGAAATTAATTATTAGGACCCCAATATGAATGATAGAAAAAAATATTGTGATGTAAGATGATTAAACCATTCTAATGTTTAATATTACAAAAATAACAATACTCAGTTAAATCAAAATTATTGTAGTTTAGTAAGAATGAATATGGAGATAACTGAAGTGTTATTATTAAAAAGTCCTATAAAAATTAATCTAAAAAATGTAGATCAATGGACACAGATGCAGAGAATGGGAATGTCAATGAGGGGTATCCACATTGCTTTGATCATTTATATTAAATATAGA
Organism: Viscum album; assembly: GCA_963277665.1. Classification (NCBI taxonomy): domain Eukaryota; kingdom Viridiplantae; phylum Streptophyta; class Magnoliopsida; order Santalales; family Viscaceae; genus Viscum; species Viscum album. The sequence continues at coordinate 1,869,245,998 of OY728146.1, read as the reverse complement.
TCAATTTGGGTTCCAAAAAATAACACCAATGAAAAACTTACCCTCTATTCTTAAATATAACTAGTAGTTTATTCAAGTTGTACACATGATAGCGATGCCATGATATATGTTACAAACCAAATCTGGTCACTACCAAAACTGGAACCAAACCCAGCCTATGAAAAGGCCCAAATAATGTTCCCTATCCCAACGAGCTGGAACAAGTTCTCTGGTATCATATAATTTGTTTTTGGAACGATTTACCTGAATATGGCTACCTAAAACATAAAAAAAATAAATATAGAGAATATTAAAATTTACACCAAAAAAGAAATAAAAAAATATAGAATAGAATACATATATTTAATGAAAATAAATGAGGTCCAAATACATAATGAAATAAATGAAAAATCCCTCCATGGACTCTACATGACAAGGGGTCATCACTTACAAGTCGTATCCACAACGCTTCACCATGGATGGGAACTAACACCCTAAACTGCCAACACCCAAACCCTTTCCTTAACATGTGTCAAAAATTCCCAAGTCTACAAACACCCAAGGGGTGTAAGTATTGTTTTAGCATAATCCCAATTGGATTCCACCATGATATTCCATAGGCTATGCAATACAAGAAAAACTTAATTCTATTTTTGATACTCCATAAGTGGTGGAAATAATTTCTAATTAATGAAACAATCAAATGAAAATAGTTTTTCAATTTAATTTTCCATGAGTGAACACATTTAAGTAAAACATGTATCCTATTGTATTTTAGAAAAAAACCCCACCATATTCTAAAGATAAATTCATAAGAGCAAATGAGAACCAATCTCAAGAACACCCACATACACTAGGTAGTCTCAGGCCCCATGTACCTCGTACCTCAGTGTAATGTAACCATAGAAACATTTGTTCTCATGCACGAGCCACTTGTATGGAAAATACCAAAAACCATGTTTCCCCCAATCATCATCAATATAGATTTTCTAGTGTAGTTCCATTTTCCTCTGTGAAACATGGACAAAACAAATCCGGATCACTAGCGTACTAGCACACATACACCATACTAGGTACTCGGGTTTCCCCTAATGTGATCAAACCATTATCTCATAATAAAAAAGGAATTATAATTTAAAAAATTCATTTTTGGTAATAAAAAATTTAAAACAATAGCTACACATGCATTTCACTAATTACACCACTAAATAAAACCTTTAGAATATCAATAAAACAACTTCACAAATTGAAACAATTATTTACACCCAAATCCCTCTAAAATCCTACTATGAACAACATTGTAATACCCATATTCATCAAAAAAAATTCATCACCAAAAAAAATTTCATAAACCAATTACAGGAGTTAGAAAACAAACACAACTGGTATAAAATGAAATAGTCATGTAAAACACCAAATTTAACACCAATTTGGTACCTAAAAATAATTTACTCATGAAACGCCACCGAAAACATATTGTTTAGTAAGAAAATAGATGATAAGTGTTCTAAAAATTTAAATTCAGAAAATATAACTCATTCGTCATTTATTACCCATGGTATCACCTACCACAATGGTGACAACCCTTTAATCTTGGTGTGAAAATCTAATCACACCACTGCCGTACCATTAGGGACTTCAATAAAGCCTAAAACCATAATAATATACCAAGAAACCAAGTATAAAACCCTAGGTTTAAAACCCTACGTTCTAGAAATTATGAACCTCTAGGATAATGGAATAATCCCCATTAAAAAATTATTGAACTAAAGAATGAATTCATTTACCTGAGGATGTTTGGAGGTTCTCCACCAAATCCCTCTTCAAAATGGATTTCCAAGAAGGATTTGAAGATCTTGGGAGGATGATATTTGTGTAATGGTTGAATGAGTGAAGAAAGGAGAGAGTTTGGATAAATCCATAGAGGTAAAAATAAGAAATTAAAATCATTTTTAATGATCTTGAAAAGGCCACACAGATTGCTTCCATGGTTTAGAAACCTGTGCACACAAATTTTGTTTCCCCTTTTGTCTAGTCAAAATGGGTCCAAACTCCTCAAATTAAAGGGGGAATGGGGGAAACTTATTGGGGAATTTTATTCCAGGATAAAATATAAAAATTTCCTTAAATAAAGAACATGGGTATGAAAATTCTCCCCACAATGAAAGACTTTCCACCCGGAAAAGTCAACCATAATATTGGACAGAAAATAAAAATGGGTACTCATCCTCGGCCCATGAAATCCACTACCATGTCTCTTGAGTACCATTACAATTTTTATAAAGGAACCGGACCAGGGGAATAGACTTTCCCAAAATCACCTAGTCTTGGAATTCCAATATTCGCACCATCTGCACATAAACAGATAAATCAGGCACTATATCCAACCCCTCCAAATTCAGTACATGGGATAGATCTAGCTTGTATTTCTTCGACTGGGAGACATGGAAGATGTCATGGATGGATTTCAATTGAGAAGGTACATCCAACCAGTATTCCAACATTCCTATACACTCAGTGTTCTCAAAAGGTTCGACATAACGCGACATCAGCTTCCCTTGCTTTCCAAATCGACGATGGCCGAGACGAGGGGAAAATTTCAAAAATACCCTATCACCAATAGAAAAATATATGTCTGAAAACCTCTATTTTTAATATGATTGATGGTGAATCTGATATGTCATTATGTTCTACCTGGTAAACTTGACCTTATTAGACGTATCATGCACCAGACTCTACCCTAGAAATGAGGTCTCACCTACCTAAGCCCAACACAAGTGGACCGACAAGGCCGACTATAGATTTCCTCAAAAGGAGCCATTAGAATTGAGTATTGGTAACTATTATTATAAAAAAACTCAACCAATCCCAAATGGAAATCCCATGAACCTCCAATGTCTGGAACACACGCACAAAGTATGTCCTCCAAAATCTAATTCGCCTGCTTTGTCTGACCATCCATTTGGGTATGGAATGTCATTATCATCTTAATATGAGACCACAAGTCCTTCTGAAGGAATTCCCAAAACTGAGAAGTGAAATGGGTAGTCTCTATCTGAGACAACTTCTGACGGAACACCATGGACCCATACCACCTCATGAAGAAACAAATGGCCCAACTCATCTTCTTTAGTTGTATCTCTGATCGAAATGAAGTGGGTTGATTTGGTTAGAAGATAAATCACCACAGAAATGAAATTATTACGCAATGGTGTAGAAGGAAATACAATAATGTATTACATGGTGACCTCATCCCACTACTAGAGGAATGGGTAATGGATGGAGAAAATTAGAAAGCCTTTGATTCAATGTTTTCACCTATCGGCATGCGTAGAATCTCGACGCATAGTACACGATGTATCGTCTCTTACGAAGCCACCAAAACTATTGACAGGCATCATAAAACATCTAGGTGGTACCTTAATGGACATCAAACTAAGACTAGTGGATATCCTGTATCACCACCATCTGTAGAGATAACGTCACTATTGAAAGACCCTTGAAGAATAGGTTGACCTTGGGAGATGATGAACAATTAGAGAATATCACCCTACCATGAAGAAACTGCTTTAACTACTTAAAAAGATCATCATAAGGTCGTTCCTACTGAATCAGCTACAATAGATAAGGAATCAAATGAATTTTTACCAAGAATGGACCTCCGTTGTGCTCCATTATCTCCGCATGCATCTAAGAAAAGAGTTCCATCAGTGTCCACTCATCATAGGACTTCCAAAAATCCTTCACTAGGACTCTTCTTCTCAAGGCGTCTTCCACCATATTACCCATTCCTAGGGTATAGACAATGATAAATTTTAACCCCTACAAAAACATGATCTAACGACGCTTCCTCATGTTGAGGTCCTTCTGTGAGAAGATATAGATCATGATTTTTTGATTAGGGAAGACCACAATATTCTCCCTAAACAGATAGTGATTCCATGTCATCAAAGAATGCATCACATCTTCTAACTATAAGACCTAAGTTGGGTAATTATTTTTTTTGTGGTCGCAGTTACGAGAGCCATTTTCCACCATGTGATCATCCTTCATAAGAACACACCAAAGACCCATACCGGAAGAATCACAATACAAAACATACCTCGTTCCATCCTCTGTCAAAATTAGAATGGGTCGGTATTCGGCCACATCATAAGTTCCTTGAAAAATGCCTAACATTCTTGGTCCCATACAAACTTCACCCATTTTTGGCTGACCGCGGTCAGCGATGAATCATGCCGAGAAAAATCCCAAAAAATAGCATGTAAAAACTATGTATGCTGGGGAAACTCCTACTATCGAACACATTCATCAGATGCTCCCATGAAATGATCACACTTATCATCTTCGGTACCATTGAAACCCCCTGTTGAGAGATCACATGCCTAAACAATTTCACTTCCTCGCTCCAAAAAGTGCACTTGTACAACCTTGTATAAAGGAAAGTCTATGGAAAAGTTCCTAGAACAATCTACAAGTGATGCTCATGTTCTTACCCAGATTGTAACTCCCTGGCCCTAGTTACCCAGATTCGGAACATTATTACATAACATTGGCATGATTACAAGGAATCAAGTCCCGAAGGACCGATCGGTTTAGCAGTCTTGTAAAAATAGATTACATACATGAATGTTACATTACACTTAATAACATACAAAAAACATAAATAATACTTTATTAACGCCATTATTCCCTTGTCTTAACCCTTCATATCAATCATAATACACTCCTTGGAATCCTGTGAAAAATAAAATATAGAAAGGGGTGAGCTCAGATGCTCAGTAAGGATATTAATATAGTAAAAACTTTCATAAATAAACATAAACATTTATGGCAATGTATAACCACAAAAAAATCCCTTTAAACATGAACTTCAACATAATATGGCAATGATAAAATGAAATAATTCCATTTAATTTTTCACATGTATATTTTACTAGTTGAATAATCATATGAAATATCTATAACCACTTTCATAACGATGGAATGCATAATGCAATACTATCATTAAAACGTAGAAAAGGCCTCATTCCAAGACTACAAATAAGATTTTATCAAAGCCTCATGCCAAGACACTAGTTTTTCCCATGAGACCTACCGATGCATCGAGGAGCTATAGCGGGCTCCAACCGTCACTTATTAAGTCCAAATTAATTCCTCATATGAAAAGGTCTAAACATAACATAAACATTCCTATTAAAACTAGCATACCAAATGTAAATACTTAACCCATAAACCATGAATGGTATAAAAATAAAACATCCACGGTCAAACATATCACAAATACATCAACACAATATGGAAGACTTGTATCATGACAAATCAACTTCAAAACATGTTTAAAATCCTTTAAATAATTTTGACATGGATGAAAATGATTTGTAGAAATCTTTGAGAGAAATACCCATTTTTCATGAAAACATTTAAAATTCACAAAAATGAGAAAAGAATTCATTTAATGAAAATTTTGAATTAATGTTTCCAATACCACTTTTAATCTTTTGAATGGAATTAACATTTTAATAATATTCATGTCCATATAAATAAATCCTTAAAACCCATTTTGAAGACATGGACATTAATGAGAACGACTTAGAAGAATAAATATTTAAAACATTTGAAATTATGTTTTATTAAAAATAAATCCCTTAAAATAATCCCTTTGAAAACTCTTTCATAAAACATGGGCATGGATAATAAATATTTCCCAGTAGATACTTATGAAAAAACAACCTTAGATAATAAAGTGATTGTAAAATTAACCCTTTCCAGTTCGTTAGCTTATGAAACATACATCCCATTAAAGAGGTATCATACAATGAATATGTAAATACACATAAATTAAAGTGTATTACACAAAGAATACAATTTTAGGCAGTACATACACCACACAAAAGTTAATAGTGGCAATATGGCATTAATCTCACGGGAATAAGGAGTGAGATGAAAACCCCTTACCTCTCACTTTCCTTGGGACGAGTGTACATTTAGCCTCCTGTATGAAGAATATAGTATGTTATTAAATTATACCCGAAATATATTAATATTTATTATATCCTAAATAATTCATTTATGACAATATAATATCCATTTTATAAAAAAATTCATGTTATATTAATAATTCGGGTAATAATCGCTTTCTTTATCGTACGTGTTTTAACTTGTTACTCCTGATTGTATCACTTAGATATTTATTTAAATACTTCCAGAATATTAAACATGATTTATTTTTCATATATATTTCTAATTAAAAAATTTATAATAGATGTATATATGATATCGAAAACACCGTTTATGGAGACGGTAGTCCGTACGTACGCATAAATGTTGATTCCGTTTTCATATAGTATTGAACGGAAGTAAGTGGATAAGATATATGTAAGTATATAAATACTTATATATATAAATATATTTATCTCCAGTATCATTATTATGTCGTATATTACATAATTATTAATAATGTATATTTTTCATAATCGTCGTTGAATGGTGATCTTGGAAATGAAACCCATCGCGTCATGGAGATGGTAATTCGTACGTACGCACGAGTGAAAATATCATTCTTTTGATATTAATATAATATATAATTGGATGCTATAATTTTTATACAGAATCCTTATCATGTAATATTTACTATTTACAACAAATACACATCATTATTACACCCATTCAAATAATAATGTATTGAATAACAATTACACCACGACGTGGAGACAATAAGTTGTACGTACGCACGTATGGTGACATGTCATTCAAAGGGTGGATAGAATAATGAATTTTTTTGTACCATAATTATAAAAACATCATAGTAAATAGAATATACCAGAGTTATTATTTTATAATGGAAACTATAAAGAAAAAGGATGTGGAAGAAGAAAGGAACTTGAAAAAGGGTGGTGAAATCATTACCTCTTCTTTGGGTTCTTCCTTTTGATTTGATCAAAAGATCTCCTTAAGATGACTTTCTGATCAAATTAAGGCCTCTAGGATTAAGGGAGGATAGTTGAGAGGGTATTTGGGCAGGGGTTGGCTGAGACAAATGGCATATAAGGTGTGAATTAGAGAGAAGGGGGATTTCCCTTTTATAAGAGGGGTGGGGGGCACCTTAGGAAAATCATAAAATATTATTTTATAATAAATTCATATTTAGTTTCTAATGGCTCAAAATTTGATTATTTAAAGTATATGGTGAGTATAGTAATAAAAACACTGAATTAATAGGTTTTATACAAGTTTAGGTAACTATTTATCCTTATCATTTAGATTTAACTCTAAGTTAAATAATTTAACTTTTACATTTTTTTCTTGTATTCTTACACTATATGGTTAATAAACATACTATATACTGCCAATAGAACCCCAATTGGTTCATTAATGTCATATATATTATTATATATGTATTTTGGCCGAACCATAAATTTTTAGGACCATTATATCAATTAATAATATAATATTTGTTTTAAAAACTATTTAATGTCAATTTTGACACTATTTGGTATTTGTTTTTTGATAAAATAATAACAACTTTATTACTTAAAAAAATATATTTAATCAGTAATAACATGTCATATTCACCTATAAAATTCGTGGATGTCATAAAAACTTTGAAATTATATTTATTTTAATATTTATAATACCTTTTAATTGATTATTTCATGAATAAGGAAATTATTGCATCATCATTGTGTCATAACTAAATTTATTTATATATTTTCTAAAAATTATAAATAAAATACCATGATGTAGGAACTATTTTTATCTTTCTAATGAATATTTATAATCTAATTTATCTTATTCAAAACCCTATATTAAAAATGTTTTAGTTATTAAACATTGATTTTAACTCTTTTAACTCTTCTTTGAATTAAATAATAATAAATGTACTAATCTAATCCAAGTGGACCTAAATGATAATATTTAATTTATAAGGTTGTTTTTGGTCGAGATAAACTTGTTCAATAGAATTAGGACATGTTTTAGGGTAATATTAATAACATTTTACCCTTAATTACCCTATTTACTTTTTTACTGTCGTAAATAAAAGTAAAACGTTTCTATTCACCAAAAATTAATTTTATCTTATTGAACCAAATATTAATACTAGATATTAACTGTGGATCTAGGATTTTCTAAATTCCACTCACAGAAGTGGTAAAATTATGTTTTATATAAATCTCCAAATTCTCCTAGGAGGTGGATAAAAGACAGTGAAAAGTTCAATAAATTTTTTAAAAAAGACAGTGAAAAGTTCAATAACATTTTTATATATCTAAAATTATTCTAAACTAACATCAATGAATTAAAATGAACTTATATAGGTATTATTTATCTATTTTGATATTAATTAAATTTAAATAAAATAAATAATTATTTAAATAAAAATTCAGTTTTAAACTATAACTCGGTATTTTTCACTATTCATCAAAATTGGAATGTTTTCAGAAAAATACCAAAAATTCGGCCTAAGATATATTTGATATTATGAATTAAAAAATGATGTCTATTTTACCAAATTAAAAACATATAAGTTTAATTGATTAATTTAAAAATTAATTCCCATTGTCAAAACAAATAGAGTGTTTTTAAGAGATAATAACTATCAAAAGATTGACACTTGTTTATGTATGGTTTAAATGTGAAATTACGTCCAATGAACAAAATTGTATTAAATGGTAAAAATATATTCTAAATATACTTTAAAACCACTCAAATTCATAATTTATCACCATTAATTATTTCAATTTAAAATTTTGTTTTTAATTTAAATTAAGTAATTTTCACTATTCATCAAAATATAAAAGTTATCCGAAACGCACCAAAATTTCACCCTAATCTAATTTTGATATTTTGAATCAAAAATGAAGTCCATTTTGAAAGATAAAATTTATAAAATCTCAAAAAGTGGGTATTACTATTAATAACAGATAGTTTGATTGGTTGTGGTGTGTTATAACTCGATGTTATATACCACACACGATACTGTATTATTCAAAGTGAAGCGTACCATTGAATCTTGGTGTGTTAAATTCTCCCATACTTCATTAAATTTATTCATCGGAATTTTAAATTGTCCTTCAAAAATAAATGGTTTAAAATAGAAAATATCAGTGTGGGAAAACCCACATCAGAAATTGGGTTAATAAAATTTAGTCTTAATAAGAGGAAAAGTGAAATGAAAGGGTCACCACCAAATAATGATCTTGATTAGGAGGAAATTGGGGGAAATCAGAGAAACAAAATTGGAGGAAAATCGTAAATATTTATAGGGAGTGATTGAGGTCATCAATCACAAAAAAATGTATAATTGTGGGCCTCCATGCCACCAATTTTTTATGATTTTATATACCATCGGTTCAAAAAAATATAAGGTATTAGGATAACACATTTTTTGTTTTAAGATTCCTTCCCTAAAGTTTATTAATTATTTTATCCATAAAATTAGAGTATATATATATATATATATACATGACAAGTAGAGTTTCATCCTTCAACTAATTCCTACAACAAACTCATCTTTCACTCTAAAAGATTTAATATATATATATTATATTTATCATAATCATATAGGGTTCAAAAAATAATGAATTTATAACTCACATATCTGACCCTTTAAAAAAACTACATTATTCAATCCATTACATCACGTGGGCTAGTGGTAGGTGATACACCCTTGTCGCCCTTCGGTTGTGGGTTCAAGTCTTGCGGCCTTGCCGGATGTGACGGGTTGCCTCCCATCCTCTGGGTTATCCTTTTTATTGAAATCCAAAAATAATCTCAAACTAGGCTTATCCAAAATAATTCTTCCCAAACTCACAGTCCAAAATTTATAAGTTCGGTAAACACAATGAAGATCCTTTTTTTCAAATAATAGCATGTGAACACCTTCATCATGTATTCTTTTAAAATATGGTAACAGCCTGAAATATCATAAAATGATATTGATTACATTCATGCTCCCTTATTCCTTGTATAATATTATATATATTCCTTATATCCAAAACTTGGAATATTCCAACAATGATGAAATAGAAAAACCATTAATTTGTGCCATGGTAGTCAAGAATATCCAATATATTTCATCAAAATCAACCATATCTTATTCCAAAATTACTACCTTAGTATCAAGATCATATTAAGGATTAACTTTCCTTCATCCATGGATTTTCAAAAAAAATTAACTTTCTATTGATTCACATTTCATAGTACCATAATATCTCAAATCCTCAATGAAATAGTACTGCAGTACAATCCTTATTTTTCTCCATAACTCATATAACTAGTAAATCGTTGATAAAACACTCAAATGAAATAATTCTTTAATAAAATCATAAGAACACTAGTCATTCCTCTTAATCTGTGGTAGTGTCATAACTTTATTATTATCCAATAGCATCATTTCGTGCATACTCTGATGATTTGGACATTGGTTTGGGTAGTGTCCTAACTCCTTGCAGATGAAGCATTGTACATTGGAAAACATTTTCTTACCCTTGCAATCAAATACATGGTGTCCTATTTCTCCACACTTATAAAAAACTCCCATTCCATTCAATCATTTACCAAGGTGATTCATTTCACATTTATCACATATTGGAAAGTCCATCTTTCCCTCATTCCCTTTATCCATATTTCTTTCTACCATCCTTTTCTTCTCTGGATTCCCTTCAAAGCCATAGTATTCAGAGAGTTCTTTACTGATCTTTTGATACCATTAATTCATATGAAGATAATACGTGGGAGACTATTTATTTTCTAAATGTTGTCTTAATACCATGAATGATATGACCCTTCTTACCCTTTGGATCAAATGTATTGCAAGAGTTCTCATTCCTTCTACTGGGTGGCATTTCTAAACAATGGCATACACTAAGTCAGTTTATGAATCACAAATCATAATTCCAAACATGTAAAATACCTAACATAAATTGTATGGTTTATGAGTATTTTACATAATCACAAAAAAAATTCTTTGAGAGGTATATACTCATAAACCCTTCATAGCGGTTTGTAATGAAAATTAGAATTATCCTAAGCATATCCCATGGGAGTGTCGTAACCAAGAGTGCAGAAAGGCCCATTGTCGTGCACCAGTTTTCATTTGAGTCTAGCTCAAAGCGGTGTTTTTGGTTTTTATCCCTAGGTACATCTGTATTAGAGCTGCCTCTACCTGCTCGTATCCAGACAGAGATGTATTGCTTAGAAAACACACAAAATCTATACAATACCAAAATTCTAGCATGTTCTTCTATAATAATCCCCAAATTATATATTAGGGTAATGTGATCTAATTAGAGTTTATCTAAATCTTTTTTTCATGGTTATTGCTAAACTTCCTCTGATACCAACTGTAACGCCCCGACCCCAGTTACCCAGAGTCGGTGCCTTATTAGATAACATTGGCATGATTACAAGGAATCAAGTCCCAAAGGACCTATCAGTTGTGTATTCTTGGAAAATATATTACATACATGAATGTTACATTACACTTAATAAGATACAAAACAACATAAGAATTCCTTTATGAATTCCATTATTCCCTTATTTAACCCTGTATATCAATCACAATACACTTCTTGGAATCTTGGTAAAAATAAAACAAAGAAAGGGGTGATCTCAGATGCTTAATAAGGATAATAATATAGCGGAAACATTCATAAATAAACATAAAAATTTAGGGAAATGTATAACTAAAACAAAAGCCTTTTAAACTTGATATTTAACATAATATGGAAAATATAAAATTAAATAATGTCATTTACTTATTCACATGTATATTCTACTAGTCAAATAATCACATGCAATATTAATAACAACTTTCATAACGATGGAATGCATAATGCCAGACTATCATAACCACGTAGCCAAGGCCTCGTGCCAGATATACAAATAATATTTTGTCAATGCCTCATTCCAAGACACTAGTTTGTCTCATGAGACCTACCGATGCATCGAGGAGCTATAGCGGGCTCCACCCATCACTTATTATGTCCAATTCATTCCTTATATGAAAAGGTCTAAACATAACATAAACATTCATCTTAAAACTAGCATACAAAATGTCAATACTTCACCCACAAACCATGAATGGTATAAAAGAAACACATCCACAGTCAAACATATCACAAAACCTTAAACACAATATGGATGATTTGTATCATGATAAATCAACTTCAAAACAATTTTAAAATCCATTAAATAATTTTGACATGGATGAAAATGATTCGTAAAACTCTTTGAGAGAAATACCCATTTTTCATGAAAACATTTAAATTTCACTCAATTTAGAAAAGAATTAATTTAAAGACCATTTTTAATCAAAGTTTCCCATACCACTTTGAATCGTTTTAATGGAATTAACATTTTAAAAACATTCATGTCCATATAATTAAATCCTTAAAACCCATTTTGAAGACATGGACATTAATGAGAAAGATTTAGAAGAATAATTATTTAAAACATTTGAAATTATGTTTTAGTAAAATAAATCCCTTAAAAGAATCCTTTTGAAAAATCATTCATAAAACATGAACATGGAAAATAAATATTTCCCAGTAGATACTTACGTAAAAACAACCTCGGATAATAAATAGATTGTGAAATTAACCCTTACCAATTTGGTAACATACGAAACATACAACCCATGAAAGAGGAATCATTCAATGAATATTTAAATACACTTAAATTAGAGTGTATTACACAAAGAATAAAATTATGGGTAGTACATACACCACCCAAAAGTTAATAGTGTAAATATGGCATGAACCTCATGGGAATAAGGAGTGAGATGAAAACCCCTTACCTTGCACTTTCCTTTAGTCGAGGGTACGTTTAGCCTCTTGTATGAAGACTATAGTATGATAATAAATTATTCCAAAACCATATTAATATTTATGATATCATCCATTATTTATTTATGACAATATACTTAAAATTTAATAATAATTTCAATTTATATTAATAATTCTGTTAATAATCACTTTCTTTATCGTACGCGCTTTAACTTGTTACTCTTGATTGAATCACTTAGATCATGATTTAAATACATCTAGAATATAAAACATGATTTATTTATCATATATTTTTAGAATTTAAAAATTTATAATAGACATATATATGAAAAAAAAACATCGTTTATGGAGACGATAGTCCGTACGTACGCAAAAACGTTATTTCTGTTTTCATATAGTATTGAACAGAAGTAAGTGAATAAGATATATGTAAGTACATAAATACTTATATATAAAAATATATATATCTCTAGTAGCATTACTATGTCATATATTACATAATTATTAGTAATATATATTTTTTATAATCATCGATGAATGGTGAAATTGGAAATGAATCTCATCGCGTCGTGGAGTCGGTAATCCGAACGTACGCACGAGCAAAAATATCATTTTTTTGATATTAATATAATATATGATTGGACGGTATATAATATATACAGAATCATTATCATTTTATTTTTATTATTTACATCAAATACACATCATTATTATACCCATCCAAATAATAATGTATTGAATAACAATTACACCACGACATGGAAATAGTAACCGTACGTACGCATGTATGGTGACATGTAATTCAATGGGAGGATAGAATAATTAATTTGTTTGTACCATAATTATAATAAAATCATAGTATATAGAATATTTATAATGGAAACAACAATGAAAAAGGAAGTGGAAGAAGAAAGGAACTTGAAAGAGGGTGGAGAAATCATTACCTCTTCTTCGGGTTCTTCCTTTTGATTTGATCAAAAGGGCTCCATAGGTTTGCTTTATGATCAAACTAAGGCCTCTAGGTTGAAGTGAGGACAGTGGAGAGGGTATTTGGGTAGGGTTTGGCGATCCAAATGGCTTAGAAGGTGTGAATTAGAGAGAAGGGGGAGTTCCCTTTTATAAGAGGGGTGAGGGCACCTTAGAAAAAACATAAAATATTATTTTATAATATATTCTTATTCATTTTATAATGGCTAAAAAGTTGATTATTTAAAGTCTAAGGTGGGTATAGGTCTAAAAAACTCAACCAATAGGTTTTATACAAGTTTAGGTTACCATTTAATCCTTATCATTTAGATTTAACTCTAATTTAAATAATTTTACTTTTACCATGTCTACTTGTATTCTTACACTATATGGTTAATAAACATACTATATACTGCCAATAGAACCCCAATTGGTTAATTAATATAATATATATTTTTATATAAGTCTTTTGGCCGATCCTTAGAATTTTAGGACCATTATATAAATTAATAATATAATATTTGTTTTAAAAACTATCTTATGTCAATTTTGACACTATTTGGTATTTGATTTATGTTAAAATAAAAAAACATGATTAAATCAAAAAAAGAATTCCTTAAATCTATCCTAACATGTCATATTCACCTAGAAAATTTTTGTATGTCATAAAAACATTGAAATTATATTTATATTAATATTTACAATACCATTTATTTGATTCTTACATGAATAAGGTAATTACTGCATCATCATTGTGTCATAAATAAATTTATTTATATAATGTCTAAAAATTATAAATAAAATACCATGATGTTTGAAATATTTTTATCTTTATGTGAATATTTATAATCGAATTTATATTATGTAAAACCTTATATTAAAAATGTTTTAGTTATTAAACTTTGATTTTAACTCTTTTAACTCTTCTTTGAATGAAATAATAATAAATGTCCTAATTTAATACAAGTAGACCTAAATGATAATTTGTTATTCCTAAGGCTGTTTTTTATCAATATACACTTGTCCAAATGAATTAGTACACGTGTTTGAGTAATATTAATATCAATTTTACCCTTAATTACCCTATTTATTTTAACCGTGGTAAATAAAAGTAAAAAGTTACTATCCACCAAAAATTATTTTTGTCCTATTGAACCATATTTTACTACTTGATATTAACCATGTCCCTAATATTTTCAAAATTACACTAACAGAAATGGTAAAATTATGTTTTATGTAAATTTCCAAATTCTGCTAGGAGGAGGATAAAGGACGGTGAAAAGATCAATAGACGTTTCATATATCTAAAATTATTCTAAACTAACTTCAATGAATTACATTGAACATATATAGGTATTATGTATCTATTTTTACTTTAAATAAATTTAAGTAAAATAAATAATTATTTAAACAAAATTCAGTTTTAAACTATCACTCAGTATTTTTCACTATTCATCAAAAATGGAATGTTTTCAGAAAAATACAAAAAATTCAGCCTAAGATATATTTGATATTATGAATTAAAAAATGATGTTTATTTTACCAAATTAATAACATATAAGTTTCATTAATTAATTTAAAAATTAATTCCTGTTGTCAAAACAAAAAGCGTGTTTTTAAGAAATAATAACTATCAAAAGATTGACACTTGTTTATGTCTGGTTTAAATGTGAAATTACTTCTAATGATCAAAATTGAATCAAATGGTAAAAATTTATTCTAAATATACATTAAAACCACTCAAAAATTATAATTTATAACTTTTAATTATTTCGATTAAAAAAGTGGTTTTTAATTAAAATTTTATAATTTTCACTATTCATCAAAATATGAAAGTTATCTGAAAAGCACCAAAACTTCACACTAAGCTAATTTTGATATTCCGAATCCAATAATGAAGTCCAATTTAAATTATAAAATTTATAAAATTTCAAAAAGTGGGTATTACTATTCATAACGGCTAGTTTGATTGGTTGTGGTGTGTTATAACTCGAATTTTGGTACAACACAAGCTACTATATTATTCAAAGTGAAGTGTATCGTGGAAGCTAGAGGTGTTACAAAAATCTCTAATAAACTAGGATTTAATCCACAAATAACCTGACAAAACAATTGAGATACTGATGGAACCCCATTTTCATGAGTGATATAAGTACTAATGAATCATTAGTCAATCCAAAGGGCATGACCATGTACTCAAAGTGACAATACCTTCTTGAGATGGTTGTCTTTGGGATGTCTTCCCATTTCACCCTGAGTTGATGATAGCCTGAATGCAAGTCTATTTTACAAAACAACCATCCCCCTTCAACTGATCAAACAAGTAATCTATTTGGGGCAAAGGATATGTGTTCTTGATTGTTACCTTATTCAACTTTTGGTAGTCAATACACAACCGGAGGGATCTTTTAGCCTTTTTCATGAAAAACATAGGAGTGTCCCAAAGAGAGGTGCTCGGACAAATGAATCCTTTAGATTCTAATACATCCAGCTATATCATTATTTACCTCCCCTCAATGGGGGTCATGTTATATGAGAGACGAGATATTGGATATGTTCTTAGTGCCATATCTATCACGAACTCCCCATCCCTCTTTAGGGAAAAACATGAAAAATCAGTTGGAAATACCTTCAAAAACACATTGACTACATGAGTTATTCCATCATCAATAACATTACCATATTCCTCTATCGCGAGTGAAGGTAATTGAAAAAAACATCTCCCAATTCACAGAGGGGAGGTCCCACATTACTCGGTCGAGGATCCCATTCCCCACAAAATAAATGACAACTCCCATCATGTGATGTGAAACTAACATGCCACCTATAGAATTTTATGTTCCCATGGAAGAGTACTAGTCAATCCATTCCATGTATTATGTCAAATAGATCCATATCTATGACCAAGAGGTCCCACTCCAGCTCAACCCTTGATAGGAAAAGCTCACGTGATGGGCACCTGAGACCCTTCTCCTTCTTCTTTCCCAGTGGCGTTACTAACTCCATCGCAAAAGAAAACAACTTGGATGGAAAAATCAAAGTGTCAAAAGAATTTGGCATAAAAGAATGAAATAGAGGAACCAATATAAAAAAGAGTAGTAGCTATATAATATATGATCATAATGTAACCTTGAACTCTTGATGGTCCCTCCCTTGATCCCACTGGTACATGATCCACCACATGGAGATGTATGGTCTCTACCTGAAGATGGTGAGTATTACGTGGTTTTCCCAAAATTGGATCTGCATAGAATATAACCCAACCCTACCACGATGGCCACCAGATCGAGATACCCTTGTACTCGATGGCTGTGACTGAGCTGGAACTCCTCTTGAAGCCACTGACATGCCTCACTCTGAAGTGGACATTCCACCTTGAAAAAGCACTGAAAGTGACCCATACATACACATTGATAACAGGGCTTCAAATTATTTGGGAAGACTGTTCAGATATTCCCTGGCCTCCCACACTGGTGGAATAAGACCGATCTCACATTTGAAGCCATAGATGAAAGTTGCATGGACGATTTTCCTGAACTACCACCTCCCTTCTTCACCTGATTCTCCCGCTTCATCTTCTTCTCTGGAGATCTATGCCTACCCACTACTAATAGTGACCTAGAGAAACTATCTCTCCATTTTCCGTCAATCCCTACCATGCACGCCTGATCAACTACCTCAGCATAGGTCCTCATCTTAAACAGGAAAATCTAGGAGTTTATCTCTGGTCATAAGCCTTTATCAAACCAATGGGCCTTTTCATTATCATTAAAAATGATTTCAAAAGAATATTAAACATGATTACCAAAAAAAACTAACATACTACATCATAGAAAGATCCCCCTGAAAAATAACCACGAACTCTTGAGACCTGTAATATGCCAAGACCTCAGGGTAGTACATTTCTACAATGATGGCCTTGAATTCTCCCAACTACATATGCTAATTCTTCCCAGTTTAAGTAATTATTCCCACCACATATGACTGAGACTCTCCAATAATAAATATGCAAACTTCACCATGAGCTCCTCAGGTGTATCTTGGAGCTCAAACATGCACTCAGTATTTTCGATCCATTCCTCTGCTTCCTGGGGTTCTATGCTACCTTGGAAGGTTGGAGGCTTATTTTTTCAGGAACTCCTCATCATTTTCCTTCCTAGTACTAGTATCATATATTCTAATAGTAGATAAAACATGATCTGGACCATGTCCTATTTCATGGAAATCCTGAACCATAACCTCTTCCAGCTTTTGACCAAGCGGTGTGGGAGAACTCTCTCCGGCTTCCTCCCATGGGTGTATGGAATATTTCTGGGAGGAAATGTTGGTACAAAAAAGGAAACAGTCACAAGGGAAAAAAATCAGAACATAGATTATGAAAATTTCATCAATAACACAAAATATAAATTATCAAAACACATTACAATGATAAAATAAACAACTACCCCACCCCCTCCCAATGTCCACTTATAGTCTGCATCCCACAGGTCTCACGTGGAAGTGAATTAAAATAAACAATTACAATATCCCATGGTGGCTCGAGGTCTTACAATAGTGGTGTGGGCCAAGAACCCTACTCATGACCAAAAATCCTAGTCCTGACAGTTCTAGCTCCTATCTAGCCAGATTCATAAAAAAAGTAATGCAACCCAAAAACATTACCTCCTTTAAAACCATTTTTTCATTAACCCAATCTAGTCAGCACTGAAATCGGCACTAAAACTAGCACTTGACATGTCCCGAAGGGTGTTAAATATCCCCACAGGTAGGAACAAGTGCTTTCGTATCATGTATTTTAGTTTGGGAATGATTTACATGAATATTTCTACATAAAACATCAAAAACAGTCAATAGACTGAATCTGAAAATTCTTGCAAAACAAGACATATAAAATCCATAACATAATACACAGGTTTAAAGACATTACAATTGTTAAAAATAAACCAATAAATAGCATAAAAACATCCCCAAGGACTCCACGCATAACGGGGTCATCACCCACAAGTAGTCTCCACAACGCTGCACCATATATGGGAACTAACACTCCAAACCACCATCACCCAACGCATTTAATTTACCTATGTCAAACATGACCATGTATACAAACACCCATGGGGAGAAATTAGGGTTTTATCCTAATACCAATATAATTCTACAAAGATATTCCATCTTTTAGGTAATAAAATATAAAAATCATTCCGAATTTGATACAGAAGTAGTGGTGGAAATAATTTCTAAGGAATGAAACATTAAAATGTAAACATTTTTTCAAGGGAATTTTCCATGAGTGAACACATTTAAGAGAAAATATTAAGCTACTATATTTTCTAGCAGAAACCACCATATTAAAAAGATAAATACACAATATTAAATGAGCACCAATCTCAGAAACACTCCTAGGAACTCGGTAGTATCAGGCCCCATATACCACGTACCTCAATGTAAAGTAACCATAGAAAAATATGTTCTCATGAAAGATCCATTGGTATGGAATATACCCATAACCTAGTGGTCCTCAATCATCATCAATATAGTTTTTTATTGTTGTCGTTATCCATTTTTCTCAATGAAACACAGAAAACCCCCTCTAGATCACTAATGTACTAGTACACATCTACCCTCCAAGGTACCAGGGCTTCCGCCATTTTTCTCAAACCATTATCTCATGATAAAAAAAGACATTATCACATAAACACATCAGTTATTGTCATATTCTATTCAAAACAACATATACACATGCTTCTCACCACTTATACCACTCAATAAAACCATTATAATTTCAATAAACAACATCACAATGATTAATAATGCTTTAGCACCAAATTGGTACCTAAAAATCATTTTCTTGACAAACGCCACCATAACCAGATTTCACAGCAAGGATATTAGATGATAAGTGTGCTAAAATATAAACGTATCCAATATAACTCATCTATCATTGAATACCCTTTGAATCGCATACGACAATTTTTGAAACCCTTGAATATTTTTTTAAAAATCCAATTACACCACTGTCACGCCATAACGAAATTAGATCAAGCCTGAAAATGTATAAACCATTAATCCAGGGATCAAATCACATGTTTGAAACACTAAATGATGAAAATTAGGAACATCAAGGACATTAGAAGAATCCCCGTGTAAAATGAGAGAATTAGGGAATGAATTCACTTACTTGAGGAACTTTAATGTTTCTCCAACCCCCCCCCCCCCCCTCAAAATAGAGTTCAAAAGAGGGTTTGAAGATCTTGGGAGGCTACAATGGATTTAATGGTCGAATGGGGGAATTAATGGGCGTGTTTGGATAAATCCTGGGAGGGAAAATTAAAATTAAATTCATTTTTAATGAAATGGACAAGACCGCATGGTTTTCTGGAATGGTTTAGAAAACTGTGCACTCAAACTTTGCGCCCCCTTTTTTCACTCAAAAGTGTCCAAACTCCTTAAAATTAAATGGAGTCCTAGGGAAAACTTTTTGGAGAAAGTTATTCCAAGAATAAAATAGAAAAAATTTACCTTAATAGAAGAAAATGGGTATCGGAATACAATGCTCCTATGTCACATTATAATGTGGTTCCTTTGGGTCAGTGAACAACTTCCCTTGGTTAGAGGGCTTGACCCTAGTAGGTAAGAATTACAATATGTCCCACATCATGGTGTTACACCTCCAAGATGAGATGAAAAACATGGAGTGGCCTAAACATTTTATGTAACGACCGTCATTGTTTTAGGTGTGGAATTTTTCTTCACGAAACAAACATAACCCCATCATGGCGACCCTCTATCGTTATTGAATGAACGAGCCTTCATATAGAATTTCCCAAATTTTGTATGGAAGGATTTTCTCTAACCTATACACATAGAATGAATCCTATAAAAATAGTTTGATCTCCATACAATATAATATTTCCTTAAAAACACAATAATAATGGGTAATTATAGTGTAGCACTCCTAGATATATTATAGTCATATTTTTTTAAGAATATTTCAATTAATAACTGTCATGAAATGAGATCCATAATTTTTTTATATTAACATTTCATATTGTGACCTTATTCCATTGAAAACACTATGAAACCGTTCTCTCATTGGGTTACAATGTGACCATATAAATACAGTCATTATGGAAGTACCATAGCATATCACATAGTTTTAAAACATCTGTAGAAACATCTCTAAAATGAATCATTCCAAACTGACTCAAATGCTCACTATATCACACTAGACATTTCATGGCCCTCAAATGACATTTCAAAACATCTCCTAGAGGAGTTTCAACATTTCAAATGCAATTCTCAACCCAAATTTTTAAAATATCACAAGATCTGGGTCTCATATTTAAAATAACCCCAAATTTTTACCACCCCATATTATATTTGTTTTTATATAGTCAATAAAGGGGTTATATGGTATGTTACTGATCATTTTATCCTTTTTGTCTAAATATATTTTTTAATTTTCATCTCATTTGACTAGTATGACATCAAGGACATATATTAAGTATAGAGTATGAAGTATCAGACATTCCATGATCATATAATCAATGGTTTTATCTATCAATTTAGGTACATATGAAATTATATTATATAATGTTTTATGACATGTGATTTATTAAAAAAACTAGTATATCTATACTCAATGAATCTCTAATGTTATAGTACATTCACAAGAGTGAAAACTCCATTTGACAATGTTAATAAGCAATATAGATAGTTATTTTATCAGAACATTTATTCGTTTATATGATAAAACTAGTGGAAATAGGTTTATAGATATATGTATTTGATATAGACCATGGATGATCTCTTCATACATATAATTAAAGTGATTCATAGGTAGGGATTCCCATTGATTTAATAAATGTATTTTTTAAATAATATTTATTTTTATTTTTATAATGGGCCATGGGATGATTCAATTCAATCTATTGAATAAATATTTTTTAAAAACACATAGAACTATTCCCAATCTGTTTTAGAGTCAATTGAGATTGATTTTTATTTTAAATTTTTAATGAAACAAAAAATCATATGTTCCATGATTATATTTATGATATATTTCAAGATATGTTTTGGTCAAATAAAAATATACAATTCATTATTGTTTATTAAGTTATTCTGTATGATACTATATAAGTTGAAATGTCAAAAAATAAATAAGGATTTGTCATAATTTTTTGATTTAGTGAGACAAGTTCTAATATATATATATATATATATATATGATACACGATAACCTATACTACAATCTACATTATAATAATTTTATATGAGAAAATATGTAATTCATATTATTTATATGTGTATATCATTTTATATGATATGAAGATATCACGGTACAATGTACTAAATATATCTTATTGTTTGGTAAATTTGTTTTGTAAAAACTGGATTATCAATATATATGATTCCAATATGTTTTACACTTGTGAATATAAGTAATGATTACTGTTAAGAATTTAAATTATCAATGCGGGGTTATCATTGACTATATACGTTTGATTTTATAAAACCTCATTATAATATTTTATTCCAAAGTACTAAGATGTAGATATATTGTTAGAATTTAGTGAATGTTTCGTATGATTTGGGTTATTTCCGTTGATGCATGGTAATAATCATTATGATATTAAATAGGTGCTTTATTACCGTATAATTTTTGTACAATTGTTTTACTTTGAAATTCTCCCTATCACAACTCTCCTCTTCTATAGCCATTCCTACAAATAGTGCATGAATTCTGTGGTTATGATGTTGGTCCTTACAAAACAATTGATTGATTATGATTAATCCATGGATATAACATTGGTGGAGAATCCAATAGTTTATCTAAAGTAATATTATTAAAACTACTCTTATTATATTTTTACTAATCCAAAATATGTAATACTTATATTATATTAGCTCTTTTTTCACAAGGTTTTATATTTTCACAAAATAATGTTAGAAAAATATTTCTTATTCTTTTCCACTATATCTAAAAACCATTTTTGATGATCACGGGGAAGTATTTATAATAGCACAAATATATATCAATAGATTATCTTATTTAACCTATAATTTATTTTTATATCTCTCATGTTTAAATGAGTTTGTATAAAATAATTGGGGTTTTCAGTTATATAGTATAAAAGGCAATGGATGTCCTAAGAAATGATGTGGATGACTTGAAATCATAGGTGAGATACATATAATAGTGGTGTGGGGTAACATTATGCTTCCAATATTTATATTTATGTTTATTAAATTTTTTAATATAACAGAACATCACTAAAGAAACATCGAAAAAACATATTCCATTATTAAAATATATTGATTGATATCACCATATTGAGTAGACCCAATATATGAGGGGTAATACCAATGTAAAATCACGTCTAAATATGGATATTTAGAGAAATATATATGATTATCCCACTTTCATTAATATTTTTATGAATAGTTCTCTAGGTATTCAATGATCAATTGTTGATATGATTGTAAATTAAAATGATAATCACTATGTTCACAATTCATTGGAAATGAATTCATTAAAATAAATCATCAAAGAGTGTTGTTATATTTGAGGGAATCATAATGGAATAATTTTTCTATATGTCACATAAATCATAGATATTTTTAGTATTATATATGAATATGTAATTTTTTAAGATAAATCAATGTACTTTTTGAAAAATAAATTAGTTAGGGACTAAGAAAGTCACACTTTAATTGAAGTGAAGTATATTCTCAGTTGTTTTTTATATGATTTGAGTTTTTTCAGATAAATATTTTCTTATAAATATCATTGAACATTATCTAATTTTATTAATTACAATATGTCAATCCATTAGTGATTAAATAATATTAAAAAATGGTATTTTGGAACCCTGACAGAATATTCATTCAACGATATATAAATAATTAATTTATCTATTACTATAACATGAATAGGAATAATATTAAACACTAGATTATGATTTTAACATTAGATTTTAATTTTAATTTTTTTTCATAATTTAATCTTTATGAGTTCTCTAAAGAATGAAGAGATTTTTAATTTGTATATTGAACGAACCCCACCCTTATTTAAATCATATAGTTGCATATAATTTATGGGTTTTATAATTTTAAATGAGTATCATGTTGAACATGGGATTATAGAGGGTTCCAAATGTTTTTGAATGATTCTTTTCACTTTATATTATTTTTTCGGATAGTAGGGTCCCATTAGAATCTTAGTGGGATTTATCTATGAAACTAGTGACTGTGGATATAATATTTCTTATTTTAATTTACCAATTTATCAATATTGGGGTTCAAAAAGGAATACTATATATATATATATATTTATTTATTTTGTATTCTAGGATATATTTTTTAGATGGATTATCATTTCATCATTAACTATAGAGTAGTTAATATTTAGTTATCCACCCCCCTCAATTCTCCACTTGCACCAACTTATTTCCCCCTAAAATATTCTATCATTACTACCTCATTTACTTATGACTAATTAAAAAATTTTCCTTCAATAAAATTTAAATCCAATTTAGTTTATTTTATGATGTTATTTATCAGTAGATATAAATAGCACATACTTTTCCTAATATATTTTTAAACATTTTTCTAACCCTACACCCACACTTTTTCGACCATTATCAGTTTTCAATTTTTATTTGGAATTATGATTCAATTAAACTACATATACACTCAATTATGAGTTTTTATAACCATATATTTAATATCCAGGACTCCACAATAACTGCTGAATAAAAAAACTGACAAAAATTTCAATAATGTGCACTATATTACAATAAAACTTTATTTTATTCATCATTATATTTAAAATATTAATTTGTAAATTTTATAATATATATTTGATAACAAGGAATTTGTTTTTTAATTTTATAATTTATGAAATATATTAACGTGACTTTTTTCAATTTTTCCAAAAAGGATAAATTTAAAAGTGATTAGAGAAAAATACTATTTCTAAATATTCTATAACTATTATGTGATAATCATGGAATAATAATAAAATAAAATATTATAAAACATTATAATATTAAAAATATATATTTATAGAGTAAAATGAATAATTTAAAAATATTATGTTATACTTAGAAATCAATACTTTAAATTTATGATGATAAATTACATTTGATTTCTATAATAAAATTATTTATTAACATTTAAAAAATTATTTACTAATAGTGATCTATTCAATGTAACTTCTTTTTTCGATACATATAATGATTTATTTTTTACACATAAAAAAAGAAATACCATTGGAATCAAAACTAAATAATTTATTAATGTAAATACATTTCTTTGAGAAATAAGAATTTTTTAATAAAAAACATTTTTTTACATTAAGCACACTATTATATATGTTATTTTTAATGAATTAAAAAATTATAAATTATAAATTTTTATCACATTTTTAATTATAATATTCAGAATTCGTGGCAAGTTCCCTTTAAATTTTAGTCTTCAAAATCCTTTTCAAAAGTAAAAAAATGGCACTATAGTAACAAAAAATTATTGTAAAAAATAAAATTAATGAGAAAAACCCAATGATACATCCAAATTTATCAATTATTTTTTTATGATTTTTTTCTAGAAGAATAAATACCACCTATCAATTATTTTCAATCATTAAATAGAATATTTTTAAATCAGTATTTACAATAATATTATGTAAATTGTATTTTAGAAAATTCTACCGTTATCACTAATATAAATGTACTTTCACCACCACAGATTTACAAAAAATAAAATCATATTACATTTATGAAACCCTGAAAAACCCTAACCAACTCCATTTAAAACATTCAATATTTTTTACGTTAACCAAAAAGATATATTTATATGGTCTCAAAAAGTTTTCCTATGGAGTAATGGAACAACTCCTAATAACTACATCTCTATTTTACATTTATTTCTTATTATTGAAATGTAAACAAATATTTTTTATTCCTAATATCATTAAAAATTATCAATAATTTTAATGAATTTATTT
The DNA here is from genome assembly GCA_963277665.1 of Viscum album. Lineage (NCBI taxonomy): Eukaryota > Viridiplantae > Streptophyta > Magnoliopsida > Santalales > Viscaceae > Viscum > Viscum album. Next base: position 1,869,220,261 of record OY728146.1, on the reverse strand, counting down.
ACTTTTTGATCTAAAAAATATTTCTAACGTTCTTTTATAACATTAAAATTTTATAAACATATCTGTTGCTATATGTATACACCACCACCTCTAGAAATGATGTATTTCATTTTCCATCAATGCCTTGAATTATATGTTATAAAAATGTAATCAATAAATATATAAGATATTTATTTCTTATACATTTCATGAATATGTCAATTAAATTATAAAAAAATTAATGATCATTATTATGTAATGAATTGATGCCAGTCAATTTCTCAAAACAATATAATATCTAATTCCATTCTTCGAAAAACCCCATAATTTCTATCAATTGAACATGGGTATAAAAAAATAATTGAAACAAATTGATTTAATGATCATTTATATTCTATTAATTATATTGTTTATATCAATGATTTTTTTATAATATTCTGTTATGACTCTTGAACTAAAAAATTGAAATTTATATCATTCATTAATTAATTTATAAAATAAAAAACTAGTAAATGTTTACTAAATTATCATAATTTAATAATATAAAATGTAATATATCTGAACAATGATCTAAAATAAGCGATTGAGATAGTTATATTTTTTTAAATGTTTTTGGATAGAGTTCATGAATTACGAGATAAAATGGTATGGGTTTTTCATCTCAATTTCTTTTTACTAGGATATGTTTCAAATTATACAGCTATTTTCATTTCAAATGTATATATACTACCTCCATGAAATAATATGTCATCAATATATTTTTTATCATTTAATTTTGTATTAAATAACTAATTTTTACATTCCATGGGTTTGATTAAATATTTATTATAGTCGAATGGGTTTCAATTCTCATGTCCCTTACGTTTCATTGGGAATATATCGATTCCATATCCATATCCATTATTTTGTTTAAAAAGTTTAATTCTCTATAATTATATTATTTTCTACATTATAATATTATGTTTTAACAACTATCATTTTAAAATTATCCACATGTGTGATATGTTACTCTCCTTACAAAAGCATGAAATGAATGTTTTTAAAATGTTCCCTACATAAAAAAAATTTCCCATAGTCATGAATGTCATTCTTTTTTAAGAATTATTTTGTAATATCTTTGTTTCAAAATAAAATTTAATTTCAATTTTCCATTGACTTTTTTGTATTTACAAATTTAATAAAATGAAATATTATTTCATATTATTTCTGAATAAATGTTCTAATATATATGAAATCGTATTTAAGTATACTTATATATTACTAAAATATTAATATTCTTCAGTAATTGTACTCCCTAAGGAAAACATAGACCATAATTTTCATGATTCGTCTTGATTATGTTATTCCATTAATTATTTGGGTAAAATTTTGAAACTCAATATACATTATATAGAAATATGGATAATTGTTGTCTTGTCATGTATCTTGATTAATTATTGAATTTTTGATTCTTTACATCATATGATGAATTTATTTTAAATATTTAGAGAATGGTAGGGTTTTTAATTATTTATCCCCCCAAAGAATCATTTGGTATCATTAGATATGGTAACATGAGAATTCATAATATTTTATATATAATTTTGTATAATGTCAAAGAATAATTCACATAATTTTATATTATGATGTACAATGTAAGGAATTCTATCACTATGAAACTAGTTATTGTTTTCCATATTATTTTTTATGTAATCCATTGAGATATTCAACATTTATGATTCTATTTATATAGAATTTTTTAATATTTTTTACCACATCAAAATTACATATCCATTAATTAAAATGTAATATATTTTATTTAATGATTACCCAGAATCAACATCTAAAAACACATTTTATTTATTTTTATATCTCCAATGGTCCTAAAAGGGTATTCTAACTGATTTCATTTATATAGCATGAGAAAAAATAATTTTTTCGTATGAATATTATAATTTATTTAATGATTGAAAATTTAATTTTAGAATCATATATATATCTAGTATTCAAGGAATACAAAACTGTTAAATCTGATGAGAACTAAATACATATATTTCTATATATGAATGAATGTAAAAACTGGAACTAATTATCCACAATTGGCTTATTGTAATTAATATAAGAGAAATTTTATTGGGAAAAATTAGAACTAAATTTAGAAGAGCGTAGTTATGTGAAACATACATTATGGTACTACAATATAAAAATAAATAAATTAATATAGATTATATTATTTATATATGTATTATATTATATGATTAACTATTCAAAATGTTAGGAGTTGATACAATGTATACCATTGTTTACAGATGACTCTTAGTGGGTGTAATAAGACCCCAACCACCACCATAACCAATAATGATATTTCCATAATGATAAAGTGATTTCATGGATTACTTGGTTAGAGATGAGATGATTATAACTATATAAGGGTAGTAGAATAATTGTATGATAAAAAACATCACTTATACAGATAAACATATTGATATAAAATATAGTGCATTAATTTTATACCACTTCATGTGACAATAGAAACCATCATCGAATTGGGCACTAATCCATTAGTAGAATACTATTATACCAAGACCATGTTGAATATATTTTTAACATTTATGTTTTGTAAATGCGATAATGTTATTATTGAAATCAATATTATTAATGGTAGATTCTAATTAAAGGGGTCATTTTTTAGAAACCCTAATGATGTTGAGTTGATATAAAGTATGTAATAGAATATATTTAAGGTAAAAATATTTGGAAAATATATTCCACATTTGGAGTGACATAATATTAAGTGAAAACTCCTCATAATAAGAGAAAATAAAGAATAAAATGTTGTTGAATATGAAACTAAATAAAATTGGGCCCTAACTCATGTCATTTATTTGGTATCCAATCCAACTGTTAAGAATGAATGATTAATTCATAGGATCTAGATCGTAATTAAATGTTCAATGGTCTCTAAAAAATATTCAATAAATTATGATATAATATCATGTTCTATAATAATAGTGAAATGACTCTAAATTTATTTAGTTTTTGAAGGAAATCTAGAAGAAAAAGGGTGGTTGAGTTGTCTATATAAATATATTCAAAAAAACGAATAAGTTATTTGTGGAATTTTTAAAATGCTATATACTGGAATGGATTATTCATTTCCATCACGTGTTAGATAAATTCCATCATACTTGTCTAGAAGCACCATTGTACAACTATATATGTCACCTAAAAATCTCTATCCCATAATAAGGTGAAACAAAATAACACATGTATCATGTATAAACAATGATAGAGCGGAGTAAAAAGAACAATTACGACACATATTTATGAGACATAACATAAAAATTCTATAAAATTAAATCATGATAGAAAAAACAAGACGATAAAAAATTTTCACCACAATGTGACCTTTTATCGCGACCGAAATATCCCACAAAAAATGACAAAAGCCAAGTGAATATAGTGAGCTTTAATATTTTATTAAATTTAACCATGTACTAGAAAACAAAATCGACAAATTCCCAGTGCAAAATAGTATGTTCTGAGCATGAACTCATGAAGCATTTTACTAAATAGTATATATAGTGATTATTACCTATAGTACATCATCACTTACCTTATTGAAAAATAAATCCATCAAGTTGTTTCAAAATTTATTTATTTTGTAAAACATAATTTTTTCTCATAAAATCATATCATATTCCCACAAAAATGGAATACAACATATACAAGTAGTAAAGCATAAAAGTATAACTAAATCCATCCAAGTAGAAACCATATTGCAAATAAAGAGAAAAAACAATGAAGAATACCATAATGTAATAAAAAAATGACAATGAAAAACATTTGAGATATATCTTATGGGAATATATGGTCAAACATAAAAATAACACTACCCTTGACATCACATGAATCCTAATGATATTGAATCTCACAATTGTATTTATATATATAAACTAATGTATTATAACATAATCTATGACTTAGGCGTCCATTTGTTAACGGATCCAACGTAAAATGATTTCTATAAATAATTTTAAAATATTTCAAACAATTTATAAAACCATTTAGATCAATTAATTTCCAATAGCATGCTCGAATGTAATATTTATATCCAAAATACTAGTGATGTATTTCAAACTGTGCACCTATATATATTAAAATAAAAACACATTCCAAAAAACATAATTCATAAAAAACCACAATGATGTTTGATCGGTCATTTATGTAAGATAAACAAAAGTATTTTTAAAAGAACACCAATTAATTATTAAATTTGGTCATTTGTATCCTAAAACCTATATAATGGATAGATAGAAGACACCAAGAATTATTATTCCAATTTATAGGTTTAAATTTAATCAAGAATATATTCATTTAATTTTGAAATCTATTATGGAATCCCTAGGTTAGAAATATAAATTTTGAACCATAAATAGTTTAGAGGGATGTTGGGTTTCTTTAGGTAGATTAAAATATATAAAACCATGACGCAACCCAGAACACCACAAAATATAATTTCTACAAAGGGTTCTATATGATGGAGATATGAAGGATGTCAAACCACATTCATCAGAAATTCACTTAGGCTATGGAGTATCCCATAAAACTACACAGTAATCGTCCTAGTATAACTGACCATTTAGAACACGACACTGACTTCTCATAAATTATATTTAACCAGATAAAGGTTGTGATTAAGCACAAACACCATGCCATAATTGAATCTCAAAGTAGATGACATACAGAAATCAACCACTTGATCATCCTTTTCAAATATATATATATATATCTCTCTTAGATGAATCTTTAATGAATATGGAAATGGGACTAAAATTAATTCTTCAGTACTCTATAGAAAAACTATATTTTTCAAGCTATAGGGATCCCATTCAAAACCGTAACCAAACCCTTCTTGGTACAGTCCTTGGTATTTTTTTTGAAATAATTACATTAAAATTTACATCACATCCATATATTCATTAAAATTTAGTATACACTCCCAAAATTAAATGATAGTGTACCAAAACGCTAATAGAATCACCATTTTAAAAATAAAAAAATATTTACATCCCCAAAAAGATCTCATGGTTAGGGAATCACAAAGAGATAGGGTTACTGCTTCTCACCATTCATTCTAATTCCCACATATTGTGGTTATCCCATACACACTACCATATAACATGGAATAATGTAATTGTTTTATAGTGTTGTACACTCTCTAAGGTATCCAAAATCCAAACATGTTTCTCAACCATAGTGGTTTTGGTATTAGGATCAATATGTTTCGATCCACTCACATGGTAAGGGTATAATAATTACCTCATCAACTAGGAAAAATGAAACATGTCATGTCTCAATGTAAAATATTATTTCATGGTCAATAGATATCCAACCATACCATGTAATTCAATAATATCAAAGGGGATAATAGTAACGTCCCGACCCCAGTTACCCAGAGTCGGTGCATTATTACATAACATTGGCATGATCACAAGAAAGATCAAGTCTCGAAAGACTGATTAGTTTAGTATCCTTTGAATAACTAGATACATTAATAAGGATTACATTACATCATAAAATAAAAACTACAACAACATCTTTTCTTCATAGTCCACACTCATGTCCCCACATACTATCCCTGTAGGTCATTCATAAATTAATTCTTCACATCCTAGGAAAATAAAACATTGAAAGGGGTGAGCTCAAATTCCCAGTAAGGATAACAATATAGCGGAAACATTCATAAATAAGAATAAACATTTAAGGCAAAGTATAACTAAAACAAAAGCCTTTTAAACATGAAATTCAACATAGTATGGAAAAAATGAAACAATGCCATTTAATTATTCACATGGATATTCTACTAATCGAATAATCACATGAAATATCAATAACCACTTTCATAATTATGGAATGCACAATGCCAGAGTATCATAACCACATAGCCAAGGCCTCATGCCAAGACTACAAATAAGATTTTTCTAAGGCCTTGTGCCAAGACACTATTTTGTCTCATGAGACCTACCGATGCATCAAGTAGCTATAGTGGGCTCCACCCATCTCATATTAGGTCTAATTCATTCCCATATGAAAAGGATTAAACATAACATAAACATTCGTATTAAAACTAGCATACGAAATGTCAATACTCTATCCACAAACCATGAATGGTATAAAAATAGCACATCCATAGTCAAACATAACTCATTCGATACAATATGGAAGATTGAATTGTATCATATTAACCTCAATCGAGAATGATGAAGGATATTGACATAGATGGAAATAATCATCAAAACAATTAGAATGAAATGTATCCTTTTTTCTTGAAAACATTTAAAAGTCACATTATTTTTCAAGAAGTCGTTTAAAAATAGATTTTTGAATCAAAGTGTCCCATACCACTTTGAATCTTTTAAAAGGAGTTTTAATTTTAAAACTTAAATGTCCATAAAAATTAATCCTTAAAACCATTTTTTTTAAAACCGGGACATTAATGAGCAATATTTAGAAGAATAAGTCTTTAAAACATTTAAAAAATGGTATTTTAGTTAGAGTTTCTAAACAAAAGAGAGACCCTTGAATACAAATAATTGAGGTAATCAAAACATTTTAATATCATGAGAATAAAGGGATTCATGATATACTATGTCAAAGTACATTATATACCCCACAAAAAAGTTATGTGGTGTATAACAACAAGGAAGTCTCAATGGAATATAAATTGAGATGAAATATCTCATAAAGGCTGTATCCTTATGTTAAGGATAAATTAACGACATTGTTATGTGTGATAAATATAAATACAATAAATATGATTGGATATTCAGTGTAAAACAATCAAAGGAAATTCACACATAATCTTGTAAAAAAACACCAATGAATTGGATGTTTAACTCAACAAATGGAGAATGAGTTAAAATTTCCCGTATCAAATTCATATCGATGACTTGAGAAATTATCAATGGAGTGATTATGTGTATCAAAAGTATATCCATCTAAAAGTGGGGTGAAAATTATGACATAAGCAAATGAATAGTGAATCCACACATAATCTCGGAGTAAAATAATCAAGGAAGTTTATGTAAAGCCGAATAAATGGAAATTGAAATTTCAAAATCCCTTATTGATTTGGTATCTTACGAAACATATACCCATGAAAGAAGGATAATACAATGATGATTTATATAACTATAAATTAAAGTATATTACACAATGAATACAATCATGGGATGTACACACACCACATGCAATAAATAAGTGGTGAACAATAGAATTCTCATAGAATTAAAAGTGAGATAAGAAACCCCTTACTTTGTACTTTTTCATTGGTAGACGGTAGGTTAACCTCCTGTATAATGGTTAAATAATTTATATTTAATTATAAAAGAATCATTTACATTAATATGATATCATATATGATCTTTTAACATTGATTTGTTAATAATATCTTAGTATTATCGTCATTTCGGGTGTTAACTTACACATTTTACTTTGTATTATTTGTTATTTAAGCCGTGTTTGTTATGGATAGATTGTATATTATTCATATCCAGAAATATATCAAATCATTAAACATTATTTTTAATCATAAAATGATAATTATACTTGAATGGATACGATGGAGAATGAATCTCATCACGTTCGTTGAGACGGTAGTCTGTACGTACACACGAGCGACAATATCATTGTTTTGATATTAAAATAATATATAATTGGATGGTATAACATATATACAGAATAATAATCATGTTATATTTATTATTTACATGAATTACACATCATTATTATACCCATCAAAATAATAATTTATTGAATAACAATTACACCACGATGTGGAGACGGTAAGCCGTACGTACGCACGTATGGTGACAAGTTATTGAAAGGATGGATAGAATACTGAATATGATTGTATCATATTTATAATAAGATCAAAGTATATATAAGATACTGGAGTTATTTTTTTAGACTGGTAATAACAATAAGAGAAGAAGTGGAAGAAGAATGGAACTTTAAAAAGGGTGGTGAAAACATTACCTCTTCTTCGGATTCTTCCTTTTCATTTGATCAAAAGGGCTCCTTAAGTTGGCTTTATGACTAACGTAAGGCCTATAGGATGAATTGAGGGAAGTTTAGAGAGTATTTGGGCAGAGTTTGGCCAATCCAAAAGGCTTTGAAGGCGTGAAGTAATGATAATGAGGAGTGCCCTTTTATAAGAGGGGTGAGGGGCACCTTTGGAAAAGCTAGAAATATTATTTTATAATAAATTCATATTTGGTTTCAAATGGATCCAAAGTGGATTATTTAAAGGTTAAGGCAGGGATATGTCAAATACCACTCAAAAAATAGAATTTAGACAGGTTTGGGTCATTATATTAACCTTATCTTTAAGTATTAACTCTTAGTTAGTTAGTTTGACTTTTACAATGTCTCTTTGTATTTTTATATTAAATGGTTAATAAACATACTATATACATCCAAGTGACCACCAAGTGGTCCATTAATGATACACCTATCATGATATAAGTCTCTTGGCCGAACCTTATATTTTTTGTAATTTACTATCAATTAATAATATAATATGTGTTTTAAAAACACTTTTATGCCAATTTTGACACTATTCAATAATTTATTTTTGTGAAACTCATATTAGAATAATTACTTCGAAAAAATTAAATTAAATCAATTATAATATGTCATATTAACCTAGAAAATTAGTTTAATTCAATAAAAGTCTCTAATAATATTTATTTCTGTATTTATAATATCAAATATTTTAATTTTTCACTATTATAGTAATTACTTCATCATCATTGTGTCATAAATAAGTTAAACTAATTAATGTCTAAAAATTATAAATAAAATATAATTATGTATGCAATTTTTTTAGATTTCTAATGAATATTTATAATCGAATTTTTCTTATGTGTAACCCTATATTAAAAATGATTTAGTAAATAAACATTGATTTTAACTCTTTTAACTCTTCTTTGAATTAAATAATAATAGATGTCCTAATCTAATCCAAGTGGGCCTAAATAATAATTTTTTATTCCTATGGTTGTTTTTGGTCGAGATACACTTATCCAATAGAATTAGGACATGTGTTAGGGTGATATTAATATAATTTTTTCCCTTAATTACCCTATTTACTTTTAATCGTGGTAAATAAAAGTAAAAAAGTTACTATTCACCAAAAAATATTTGCATCTCATTGAACCTCATTTTACTCCTTGATATTAACTGTGTCTCTCGGATTTTCAAAATTCCACTCATAGAAGCAGTAAAATTAAGTTTTATGAAAAATTTAGTTTTTTAACTACCACTTAGTGGTTTCACTATTCATCAAAAATTGATGTTTTTTAGAACAATGCCAAAATTTCACCCTAAGCTATAATTGATATTCCGAATTCAAAAATGATGTCTATTTTACAAAATTACAATCATATAAGTTGCATTAATTATTTTTATAATTAATTCCCGCTGTCACAACAAATAGCGTGTTTTTAAGAAACAATATATATAAAAATATTGACAATTGTTTATATCTAATTTCAAATTGAAATTAATTCTAAGGAACACCATTGGATAAAAAGGTAAAAATATATTCTAATTATACATTAAACCCACTCAAATTCATAATTTATCACTATTAATTATTTTGATTAAAACAGATGTTTTTAATTAAAATTTAGTAATTTTCACTATTCTTCAAAATATACAAGTTACCCGAAAAGTATCAAAATTTCAGCTTCTGCTAAATTCGATACTCCAAATCCAAAAATGAAGTCCGTTTTGAGATATAAAATTTCTAAAATTTTAAAAAGTATGTATTAATATTCATAACGGCTAGTTTGATTGGTTGTGGTGTGTTAGAATCTTGAAGTTGCGTATAATGCACATCATTTCATTATTCAAAGGGAAACATACCATGGAAGCTTGGGGTGTTACAATAACAAACCTGCGTACCAACATACCCTGATTACCCAACTGATGGTGTCCCATGAATGGTGACTCTCAATGAAAGCTCATATCACCAGCCACAATTTATGTAAGATGATAATGATTTTCCATAGTGAAAATATGATGACTATGAGTGATGAGAAATCTCTTCTAGATCGAATTCATCATTTTTATAGTCTCCTAATCAGGGATCAATCCAACCAAGTATTTTTCTCCAAAATCTACCTACCATAATGGAGACCTACATTGTCTCCCATAAAATCCTTCAAAAGTATCAATCTTAATCAAATATAAATAATTTTTTACAAACCATAATTTTAATATACATAGATTAATTTCCCATGAACCCCCAAATTCTTTAAAAGATGGTCATACAATATTGTAGAAATATGAATAGTAATCTATTTCTACCAATTGTTTTGTATATGATATGTAATTCATTTTTTCAAATGGGAACCCGTTACCTCCTGTAATTAATTCCTAAACCTAGTAATGATCCTAGAAAAAAACATCTCAAAACGTAATACATATTAGAAGTCTCATGGTGTATATACCAAAAAACATAGTGTCCACTATACATCAAATCCTACCTCACGTAAATAAAAACCACCATACATACCTAGATATGTATTTCAATAATTAAATATCAAGACCACACACATGAGGTCTCCCAACAATTTATGATTTTTCTTCATGTGATAAAAATAATTTCATAACACTTTATTAATAAAAACTATTCCTAAAATTTATATACATCCTTTACCTTATTCGAGAGAACCTAACCTCCAAATCTCTTCTACTCCAAATCTCATATTAGTGGAAAAAATCATTTGATACCACTCCTCCACTGATATCATTAATTAATGAGTAGTTAATTCTATGATAAATTCAATGGTTCCAACAACCCATTTCAGTGTTATAAGAGAATATTAAAATAGAAAATATATAAATAATAAACCCAGTGTCTATATAACCTATTCAGATCCTTCAGAGTAACAATTTTCATCATGACCTTTTGATTAGAATATTTTTTATGAACCTCCCCCGTGATGTAGTGAAGTAACATTTTCAGATCCTTCATAACTCTAGAACACTCAATATCATGGGTATGTTATTTTTTCTTTTATGATACTAATAGGTGATATTTTTAAGATTACACCTTATTTATATTCATATAGACACATTCCATTTATATACTATAAGAATCTCAGAAAACACCATAACCCAAACATGATTATAAACGAATTAGAGTTGGAGCTAAACTAATCCTCTATGTTAGTTATTAAAAATTTCAATGATGTTATTTTTTCTATTGAAACATAACCTAATTGCAATTAAATAGTGTTATTGGAGATTAAATATCTTTATATTACTAAAAATTAATCATTTCATTATAAGAAAACACCAAAAGGCTCTAGATTTCAAACACATTTTTGGGATGATCCATTGAATTACCACCTATGTATTTTTATGATCCACTATGTTTACCGTATTAGATATAACATTCCATATAATCCACACATCCTAGATCTAAAAAATGTATATCTTTCTATACACATAATTTTATTATTATTACATAATTATAATATCAAAATAATTCTTGTCATCTTATTTTGACATTAAGTTTACGAAAATATCATCAAAAAAAATAGATTAAATATAATTAAATAAACAGAATAATGTTATTATTTTTAAATGTTATAAATACCTAAATAGAGTTGTTGAGAAAAAATTGAGTAACTTGAAATTCCAGATTCCCCTACCAACAAATATACATTGTCTTCGGAATGTATCCTTCCTAGAATCTCAGCTAGTGGTACCTCGATTAGAGATCAATATTTTAAAAAAAATTTGCCCCTATGATATGATGAAAAAGGTCATCAGTTATTGGTAAGGGTTATATATTTTTAAAACACAATGTAGTTTGATTTCAATAATTCACTCAATTTCTGGGAATCCCATCCACCTTATTGTATAATAGAAAATGAAAATTCTATGGTGACATGTTGGGATGAATGAACCCCTTAGATACAAAATGAATAAAGAATAAATTATTCACTAAAAACCATAATTTAATCATGAGATATGATAGAAAATAAATTAAAATCATACTATGAAGATGGATATTAGTATAAATTACCTCTATTTATGGCGGTAATCCAAAAATAATAGACATTAATTATCTCGGGGTATATAATCACCCCTATTAGAAGATGACTATTCAACCAAGGGCTAAAAACATCTTGTATCATCTATAAAAATTAGCATGTAATTATACTGTCATAATTAAAAATAGGATCTACCATCTATGTTATTGAATCCTTATCACCCTGAAAGACTTTAGAGACCCCATAAGGAGATAAAAACTTAATTTCACAAGGATAAAAATAAATCAAGGAATTAACACTAATCATCAAATATCTTCCAACGACAATTTTAATATCCTCAAGATTAAGGGCCATGAAATCCCACACAAATTCAAAGAATTATATCCTTACATGTCTCACATTACATTTTAATAATTAATTAAACAACCCTCCAAAATTAGTTGAAATAACCAAAAATTATCATATGATCCGAACATAATCCAAACACATAAATCAATTTTGATATTATAAAAAAAAATTAAAATCACCTCTATCAAATATAACTAGTACCATATAGGAAGTGTTAAACACCAAACATATTAATGGTGGTAAAAACATATGTTTAATGGGATTAATACTTCTAAAAATGATAGAGAACATGTTAATAATGAATATGTCAATTTAAATAAACTCAATACATAGTTTACTCAGGAACACATTAAACCATGTCTTGATTGTGGTGATAAATCCTACACCAACAATGAAAATTAGAATTTATAAATGTAAGTGAGGAACTTAGTAACCCTTAAACCCTTACTATATTAATTCAGATGGTCTTAAATCATGTCCACCGAAGACACCAAAACAAACCAAAGTAGTTTAATGAAATATTGGGTAGGGTATTCCAGCTACAAACATATTTTAGTAAACCAACCTAGGTGATCTATATAATTCAATCAAGAAGGTATGTTATAAGGAGATATGAAACAAAATAACATAGGTCCTTTATATATCCAATTAATTAATAGATTATAAATATAAATTAAAATATAAATCAATGATACATTCGACGTCATGTTGAAAAGGGGTTGACCTATAAGTAATAAATGTAAAAAAAATATTATAATAAATTTGACCACATTTCACCACTAGAATGTCCCATAATGATCAAAATAATAGGAAAGTCATAATTTTAAGATCTACAAGAAAAATCTCTATTAATGTGAGATCTATAATATAACATAAAAAAAATCCCAATGGAAAAATAAGATGTGATCAAATTACCCAATACAATTTATCCAAAGAATAATTTGAGATAATAATTTCGAGGAAAACATCACTCTTGCATTAAAATAATAATGTTTTATATAATTTTCAAAATATAAATTTTTTTAAAAAATAAATTTTTCATTATAAAATCTTTTCTTATTAAAATAATAATGGATTACAGAAATTGACATAAAAAATCATGGAAGAATAAGAATAAAAATTCATGGATACACCATAAGGTAAAAAAGAGGGAAATAAAAATGAAATATACCATTTGGTGAAACACTAAACATAAATAAAAACACCTCCTTTGGGATCTGACATATGGGAAAACATATTAGGCATAAAAATGAACAATAATCATTGATTCTTATGAATCCATCCAATTTCAATTCATATATCTGAATATTTATATTAATCCATTATTTGTATAATTCTCTTTGGGAGTGACAAGTCCATTTCATAAATAACCCAAGATTCCTAGTTTTGTATTATTTTAAAAAATAGTTTGAAAATAATGGTGGCTATTTTTAAATAATTTTATATAAAATTAATTACCACCTTTATTATAGAAAGTGAATTTTGATATGAAAACCACTTATATGGAATTTCAATGTGTTCACCAATAGGGTGTTAAATATAAACACCTTAAATACATTGATTTGATAATTAAAAACTCCCATGATAGCAGATCTATAATTTAGATAAGAAAAATCTAAAAAAATTACAACAAAACAAGATATTCGTGATTATGAGACTTTTTATTGAGAAATATACATCATGTATATATAAGAAAAACCATGAATTTTTCACCAAATGACTAGTGATTAATCAAATTGAAAAGGGATTCATGGTAATTGCAAATATCTCTTGTTTGACTAATGATTAAGAGTAAAAAATGGAATAAAAAATGGTTCAGTTGTATGTTGTATTTTTATAGGCATACCAAAAGACAAAATAATATGGTGTAACCCACAACACCATGCCATAAAAGGGTTAAAATGGTGTCTAGAACATGACACAATGAATAAGAACATTCTACATTCATGTGATTTTCATTTAGGATATGTCTTAACCTATAGCGTTATTCTATAATCCTCCTAGTCCTTGCAGCCTATAAATACCATGAAAGAATATTCTCTAAGATATTCATTACCCAAGTTGAGAAAATGGTACATCCCATGCAACATGCCACATGTACACCGTAAATTGGAAGGGGCACCAAATCATACCACTCGAGCCTCTAGGCTATTTAAAAATCTCCACACCACAATCTTTACGAATATTAAAGTGGATGAAAAGTTCATCCTCTGAGACTCCACTCCATGACTAGATTTTCCAAACTACATCTTTCTCACTCAGCACTACATCGACCCCTCTACAACATAGTCCCATTTAAAATCGAGGAAAAAAATATTCAAACGAAAACTGGATGTAAGAGGCTAGATATTCCAAGCGGGTTCTGAAACATGTCTAGTTCCCTCAACCAAGCTTCATCCCTAATCATCAATCTAAAACAGGTCTCAATCACTTACCATGTCCAGAATAAAAAAAATTTATTCAGGTACCAATTAGGCTGCCCGAGTGGGTTGTGAGTACAACTCAGTAGGTCACCACCAACAATGTAAAAAACAAATATAGTCAGATTCAGTGTATGCAGTTCTATTAATAATAAAATAAGGAAATAGAAGAAACAATTTAAATTTATCCAATTAACCTTTATTTAATAACTTAAAAAAACTGGATTCCTGAGGACACCAAAACCACAATACCTACTTCGACTCATGTCATAGCCTGAACCACTTCCCCTATTCAATTCATAATCATTATGTCAAAATATTCAATTTATAACGAGCCAAAAACCATAGTACAAAATAAATGAACGAGTATAGAATGTCATGTCTAGAACACATGTCAGTATTTGGAGCGTCAGTCCCTGTCTCATAACCACCTATGTATTTGGAGCATCAGTGCTTATCCAATAAAATAATAACTTTCTTCACGTGATTGGCTCTAGAGCACCATGTCTAGAACACCTGTCGGTATCCGGAGCGTCAGTCTATGTCCCACAACCATTTACCGATGAAATATCTATTTCACATATCAAACATCATTCAATGTTTAATAAACATTAACCTTCTATCACAATTATCATTCAAAATATTGATTAATTAATTCCACCATTTACCACAAGAATTGTTTCATTAATTCAAATAAAATTATTTAACTAAATCTACAATCACAAAATCTGCATAACAAAACCACCAATTAATTATTTCAAATAACTAAGTAATTAACCACATCATGACCATCAATTAATTCTGAATATATATCATCACAAAATATTCTTAATTAATCTATTAATTAATTATTTATGCTAACAAATTAAATTTCCAATTTTAAATTTCCCAATTTAATTAATTTACCCAATTAATTAATTGTTAAAAAAACTCAATTATTATTTACTCCATGATATTTGTACAACTAAAAATGCATAACAAGATGAGACTATGGGATTGGATTTCAAACCACCTACCTTATGTCAATGATAACTCACACATCAAAAATTGAGGTATGGTTCAATCTGGATCAAACTCAAGAGGATGGACGGACACACTAAAAACGCACGTCAATCGCAGATAAATGTCTTATGTTAAAATCATATTTATTTATCTTTTAATCATTCCATATTATTTATTTATAAATATATTTGATATTATTATTCCAATATAATAAAATGATACCTTTTGAAATATAATTTTATCAAAATCAAACATTGATAATTTCTTTTAAAAAAATTAATGTAATCACCATTTGTAAAAAAAATTATCAATTACAAAACAATCCTCTCATTTATTGTTTTCAACAATTTTTAAAAGAATAATCATAAAGAGGTGAGTAGATAATAACAATAGATGAAATAAACAACAAATACAAAAACTTGGTGGTTGTGCGCACTATGTGGAGAGGTAAAAGTAAATGGCGCACACTCTTCAGGTCTTCGGATGGAAGAAGATGAAGATGAATTATGCAAATAACATCCATAAGATTTCGCACATCACTTCTCTAACCATCAACTCAACAAATGGGGAATTTTAAAAAGAGATCTAGAATCATTCGAATTCAATAGAAAACCCTAAATTAAATCACTTCATTTGTTGTATGATTGATCCATTTCATGTTGTCACAGGGATTTATTTCACTCTTATAGGTCGTTTTAAAATTTATTATCTTTAAAATGGTCTATAATGGGGTTCCCAAAAGAATCCATAGACATAAAATAGAAAACGGTGTGTGTAGGATATGATTAAATAGTGAACTGTCATATTAAATAAATAATTTAATTATTTAATTATATAAAACAATTTTTATTTGTTACTTTAATAAAAAGATCATTGCGAATAATAATTATAATCTGTCTAGGGTAGACCCCCCATTTTGGACTAATTGGTGGTCTCGAATTTCTCGTATGATGCAAGGTTTGTGAGTTATTAATGATTTATTATTTAAAAAATGTAATAAATAATTAATTTAAAAATTATAATAATTTCTTGTGAGCGAGGCATTCAAACGCTCGATTCAAACAAATGTTATACCATGTCTAGGGTAAACCACTCATTTTGAACCCTTTCGTTGCCTCAGATTTACCATAGGATTCACTGTTAGAGATATTTTTAATTATTTTTGTGAAAATAATATATAAAATATTATCTAATAACATTAACTTATGAGCGAGGCATCAAAACATCTGATGCCAACATATGTCATTGTCTGCCTATGGTAAACAACCTCTTCTTGATACAATGGTGATCTCAAATCTCCCATATGACGCACCATTTTTTAGTTATTCAAATATTTTTCACAAACCTTCCGCATTTTAAATTATACAATTAATATGTTTAATTTTTCTATTCCAAGGCCTTTTGGGCCTCTAAATCTCTCACTACTCAATGAAAAACATTAAAAAGATTCAATTAAAATATTATAAAGTGTTAACTGGGAATTATTTCTTATGTAAAACCATTAAACATTTATTAAGTTGTTTCACCATTAAAATATTATTATATAATTCACATGAAATATTTATAATCTATAAAAATAAAAGATTCAAAGAAAAACATACCTGAAAAAAAACCGAATCATACAATCTCTCCACCTTATAAGAGCTCATCCTCAAGCAGTAATCCAAAGCCTCTCGGAGATTCTGAGCTAAAAATATCGGGCCACTGAGCCCACATATCTGTCTCTCTTTCCCATGTCTCTTGTTGCACACATCCATATTTCCATAATAGACAAACTATCGGTACAATCATTCCCCTCAACACATTCTCATTGTGATCCAAAACACGAATCAGATGCTCCTCAAATGACGCATATATATCATGCTCAATATCATTAATGTTGATCACATGAGAAGGGTTAGGGTGATACCGTTGCAGTTTTCATACATGGAAAACATTATTCGTAGAACTATATTTTTGTGGAAAGGCCACTCAGTATGCTACTAGGCCGATTCTCTTCATGATCTCAAAAGGTCCAACTAACCTTGGTACCAACATTCCCTGACTTCATATTCTGCGGTGACCCAACCTAGGCGACACCCGAAGAAAAATCTGATCACCCTCTGTAAACTCTAGGGGTCACCTCTATCTATCAGCATAAGAGTTATACCTACATTGATTCATAACCATTCGTTTCTTGATTCAGTTAAACCGGCTCTTTTGTCTCCTATATGAGACCCAGTCCCATCAACTCTCACTTGCCTGCTTCTATCTAGAATAGAGGTGATCTATATGGCCTACCATACAAAGCGTCGTATAGTGCCATTTGTATAATTTCCTTATAACTATTTTTATAGGAAACTCCACTAAATCAAGGTGCTTCTCCCATGAACCACTGATGTCAAGTACACATGCCCTAAACATATCCTCACGAACTTTTATATTAAACTCTGATTTTCCAACTATTTGTTAATAGAAA
Organism: Viscum album; assembly: GCA_963277665.1. Lineage (NCBI taxonomy): Eukaryota > Viridiplantae > Streptophyta > Magnoliopsida > Santalales > Viscaceae > Viscum > Viscum album. The sequence continues at coordinate 1,869,202,001 of OY728146.1, read as the reverse complement.
GACGTACTCAATAAAACATGCATACCATGTACCTTTTCCATGAAATTCCAGAAGCGTGAATTAAATCATGAATCACGATCCAAAACTATAGTTCATGGAACCTTGTGAAATTGAACTATCTTCTATAAATACAGCTCTCCCAATTGATCAACTATAAATGATTCCCTTATAGGAAATAATGTTCTACGGTTATTTTTCGATCTACAATGACCCTAACAGAATAATTCTTCCGAATTATTTTTTGAATACCTATCACAAATTCCTTGGGTATGTCATCCCAACATCATTCCAGATTGTTCAAAGGTTGCAGTAAACCTCCATGTCATAGATGCTCCACCTTCACCTGCTGACAGTTGGAGCAATGTGTCACAAACCCTACTATCTTCTTCTTCATGCCTGACCACCAAAACTATCTTCATAGATCATGTTACTTTTTGGTCACACCAGGATGAAACACCCATTTTGACGTAAGAAATTCCGTCATGAGCTCCCATCGCATACTCGTCGGAACAACATCCTAATTCTTCAAATTATATAATCCTTATCTATCTTTTAGTATGAAGGTGTCTCCCCACATTCAAAGTTTACCCTCAAGGCCAATCACTCTGTGTCATCATATTTCTTGACCATGATCCATCTCAAAAGTTTAGACACCAATACAACTAACATGAGTGTCATATTCTCCTATCTCTCCTAAACCACAATGTGCATCTCATGTAGAAATGACATCATCCTCCATACATCACTATATTACTGAACAATCTGAGTATGATTTTTCATACTCAACGCATTAGCCACATTGTTTTCTTTTCCCAGGTGTATATGCTAGATCAAAATCAAAAGACTGCTTATACTCAACCCATATTTACTGTCAATGATTAAAATCATGTTGGGAAAATATATACATCATGCTCTTTTGGTAAGTATAAATAGTAATCCTTTCTCCCATGAGGCAATGTCGCCAACACTTCAAATTATATTCCACTACTGCTAACTCATGGTCATGCGTAGGGTTATTTTCATGTGGCCTCAGCTATTGAGACCCGTACACCACAACTCTATCCCTTTGCATCAACACAACTCCATGTCCAATCCCAGAAGCATTATAATACATTGTGTACACTTGACATGACACAAGTTGAACCAAAATTCGTGCAGATGTTAAATGCTTCGTCAACTCTTGAAAATATTTCTCGTAATCCTCTAACCATTCAAACATTACTCCATTATTGGTCAAGCCTGAAAATGGTGCTTCTAAGTGGGAAAAGTCTTGGATAAATCTCTTGTAATATCCAACTAAACCCAAAAAGCTTCAGATATCGAAAACATACTTGAACTACTCCCAAGAAACCATTTCCTTCACCTTATCTGGATCCACTAAAACACCATCCTTCGAGATAACATGTCCCACTATGTGTAGACAATCAATCCAAAATTGAAACATAGATAGCTTGGTGTATAGACGATGCTCTCTCAGTGTACTCAAGACGATGTCAAGATATTGGGCATTATCATCATGACTCTTGGTGTACACCAAGATGTCATCAACAAATACCACCACAAACTGAAATAGGTACGGATAGAAGATACTTTTCATCATGGCCATAATCACTACTGGTGCATTTGTTAACCCATATGGCATTACAACAAATTCATAAAGCCTATACCAACTTCTGAATGCATTCCTCGGTATATCACAAGTTCAATCACCCAACTAATGATACCCCGATCTTAAGTCACTCTTTTAGAAAACACATGCTCCCTTCAACTGGTCAGACATATCATCAATACACGGTAAAGGATATCGGTTCCTCATAGTCACCTTTTCCAACTACCAGTAATCAACATAAAAAGGTAAACATGCATCATCCTTCTTTGCTAATAGCACAGGTGATCCCCAAGGATACTTCCTTGGATGGATAAATCCTTTATCTTTCATGTTTCCAACTGATCATTCAGTTCTTGAAGCTCTTTCGGTTTGATTATATACAGTGGAATAGATACTGTCTCATCTCATTGCATGATCTCAATAGTAAATTCAACATCTCTCTTAGGTGGCAGCCCTGAGAAGTCTTCCGGAAATACATCCTGAAAATAATCAACAACTGGTGGATGGAAATATTTCCTAACACCTTCATCATCATGTAAAAGACTAGAATCATGGGTTGTGAGCTCTCCTAGCTGCTGAGTAATTCGCCCTGTTCGGCCTGCATGGATATCCCACTCCACGTGGTGAATGTAATGGTCACCCACAGGTGACGTAAATATCACACTCTGATGATAATAATCAATGTTGGCTCCATATGTGACTAACCAGTCCATACCCAGAATATGGTCGAATCCTGTCATGTTAAGGATATAGAGATTCCACAAAAAATGGTACTCCCCAATCTCAAGAGAGCATCCCTTTCACATACAGATGTCTCTAGACTATACTCCCAATGGTGTATCTTTCTTCAAAACCCCACTCACAAACTCCACCACCAAAACTCAAACCATTAACAAGTTTTGTAGATTTAATGGAATGAGAAGCACCATTATCAAATAAGGCACTAGCTAAAGAAGAAGCCACAAGAATAGTACCTCCCATTGTCGATGATCCAGCCTTGCTATCCAAAAGTTCATGTTATACTACATTCAATTATGCTTCTCCCCTTCCCTATGATGGAATCTGACTCCCCTGACTTGTACCACTCTGTTGATATGGTCATTGTTTCTCAAAATCACCTTGTCTGTTACCTTTACCACATCATCTAGTAGAACTCCAACTCCGGGACTGAAAAGGACTATGATATACCCTTCCCACTCTCTAACTCTATTTAGATATTCCATCACTAACTGACGTCATTGGGTTTTTATGGAGCCTCTGGAGATTTCTCATCCTACCACAGGATATTCATTCCACATGGGATCGGGGACATTGATTTTGATAGTGTCCCGGTCTATCGCATTGGTGGAAAAAACACTCGGATAAGGTCCTGTGTAACCGAACCCTCTGTCTGGTTACTCTTCTTTCTACATCCCTAGATGTCATTCTCATAACGTCGCTTCCTGCTTTCAAAAGTGACACCACCTAACCAAACAATAAAAACCATCTATCTACCACTGTAAGCCTCCTTCAAGTTCCCCTCAGAGATGAGAGCCCGATTTACCACTTATAGAAACTTCTTCATCCTGAAAATAATCACATGAGAAATAATTTCACATTTAAGTCCATCCCTAAATCATCTTGTTGAAGTAGCCTCGTCTGTTGCCAATGTTATATCAAAATGTTGTACATTTGTAAAGCATCCAACATAGTCCATCATGGACATATTCCCTTGAGTTAGCCTCATGAAATCAGCTTCTTTCCCCTGTCAGAGCATCTCTTGATAAAAGTGCTCAAAGAAATTCTTTTGAAATTCCTTCCACTCCATAGATTTTAGTTGTCCATCCCACATCTGGATGTCCCACCAACGTTTCTCTTGACCATGCAACATGTAATCTTCCAGCTTGACTCTCTTCTCAACAAGTGTCTCCAGGTGGTCATGTATAGTCTAGATAGATTCAATCCAGAACATATCTTTCTCCGGATCACCCTCTATAGTAAAATTTGGTGGGTGTTGCAACTGAAACACCATCATCAGATAAGAAATTATTTTCATAACCCACCCTGGGACTCCTTCCATCATTGCATGAAATGGGTGAGGTTATCTTGAAATTGTTCCCTCACTTCCTCAACTGGTACTATTGGTGCATCAGGTTCAACTACTGGATGACCATTCCGAGCTTTGCCCCCGGTCGTCCTCTCAACAATTATTCACAATGTTATAAAAATGAGACAAAATCAATTTATTTATATCATTTTATAACTATTTTTCAACTTTCACATTTTGAAACCATTTACATTTCAATTTCATAGGAAAGAGAAATAGATTTACTTCAAAAATCTACACATAACCCATTTTCCCGGGTGTTCCTATAATGATGCATGTCATAATAATCATGAGTCCCTAGAATGATGCATGCAGACGAATCACTCATCCCATTCCAGGCCACAAATCATTACACAATACATTCCAGAAATTAAAATCACATCCCAAAACAAGGGAATCACCCTAGGTGAAATAATATTCAACTATAACAGCAAAAAACAATAAACGAAATCCCACCCTAAGTACTTAAGTATTCCCTCATACATAGGCTTGAAACTCCCATGCATAAGGTCATTATCAAGCCACAACATTCCCTAGTATCCAGTCTTCATTTCCCAAAATAGTAATAAAGAAATATAGAAGAAAGAACACCTCCTCTAATACCACTTTGTAATATCCAGACCAGAGTTCCATGCAATGATGCCCCGATGAAATTTGCCACCTGACCTCAGGTGATTCTCCCCACATGCCAGAGTCTATCGACAAGCAGTGAGGGTCTGGTAAGTCAGTCTTGTGGAGACTATACCCTCTTTTATCAGAGTAAAAATACCAACACAAGTAAACAAGAAATAACAGAAGCATATATAATTATAACATTATAAATGTAATAAGAATATCCATGATAGGAAATAAAATACTAAACTGAAAACATGCAATGTCTATAAATGTTAATCAATTGTAAAAAGAAATTGAAAACATGATATAAGAGGCTAGAGACTCCCTAGAGGGTTCTGAACCATGTCTGGTTCCCTCAACCAAGCTCCATCCCCAATCAGCAATCAAAACATGGTCTCTAGCCCTTCCCTTGTCCTGCAGTAACAATGTCCATTCGGGTACCGATCAGGCATCCCGAGTAGGGTGTGAGTACGACTCAGTAGGTCATCAACAACAGTTTCCAAAATAAATACAGTCAGAAGTCGGGTATGAAATTGTATTAATAATAAAATATGGAAATAGTGGAAACAATTAATATTTATCTAATTATCATTTATTTAAAAACATAAACTTCTGAGTTCCACAGGACACCCAAACCACAATAATTGCTTCACCCCATGTCGGAGCTTGATCCATTTCCCCTCTTCAATTAATAATGATTCTGTCACAATATTAAATTTATAAATAGTAAATATAAATAATAGTACAATATGAATGATGGAGTGTAGAATATCATGTCTAGCACTCATGTGAGTATTTGTAGCGTCGGTACATATCTCACAACCCCATGGGTATTTGGAGCATCATTCATTGTCCCATAAAATAATAATTTTATTCATGTCATTGGTTCTAGAGCGTCATGTCTATACCGCCTCTGGGTATTTGGAGTGTTAGTCTGTGTCCCATAACCCTTTCCCAATCAAATATCTATTTCTCATATACAACGTCATTCAATGTTTAAAAAACCATAACATTCCAACACAATTGTAATTCAAAATATAGATTAATTAATTCAAATGTTAACAACTACAATTGTTTCATTAATTCAAATAAAATTATTTAATTAAATCAACAATCACAAAATCCGAATAACAAAATCATCAATTAATTTGTTAAAATAACAAACCAATTAACCAAATTATAACCATAAATTAATTCCGAATATCATTCATCACAAAACATTATTAATTAATTAATTTATTATTTATTTATGCCTATAAATTAAATTACCAATATCACATTCCCAAATTTATTATTTTACCCAATTAATTAATTGATTAAAAAACTCAATTATTATTTCCCCCATGAATGTTTTACAACTGCAAACGCATAACTTGTTGAGAATGTGGGATTGGATTTTTAACCACCTAAATTTTGTCAAAGATATCTCACACTTCAAAAAACAAGGTATCGTTCGATCAACTTTGAGGGAAAGAGGACGGACGAACACCCTAAAAAAATGCTCGTCAACCGCCGATAAACATCTTTTGATAGTATCATATTTATTTACCCTGTAATAATTCAATATTATTTATTTATAAATATATTTTATATTGTTACGCGAAGGGAATAAAATGATAATTTTTGAATCATTATTTTATCAAATCATTCATTGATAATTTATTTTAGAAAAAAATTCATGTAATCAACATTTTAAAACAAAATTATCAATTATAAAACAATCATCTCTTTTTCCATCGATTTTTTTGAAAAATAAGTTAGTAAAGGGCTGGTAATATAGTAATAATAGAACAAAAAAACATGGTTGTTGTACGGACCTGGTTGAGATGCAAAATGAAATGGCACACACTCTCCAGGTCTTCTGATGAAAGAAGGTGAATATCAGTTATGCAAATAACATCAAGAATATTTCATATATGATCGCTCTAACCTGCAACTCAACAAATGGTGAATTTTAAAACGAGATTTAGAACTGTTCAGATTCCATTAAACCCCTAAATTAAAACACTTTATTTGATTTATGTTTTATTTGTTTCATGTGGGCGGAGTGATTTATTTCTCTCCTAGAGGTCATTTTAAAATTTATTAAGTTTAAAACAGTCCATAATATGGTTCCCAAAAGCTTCCACATACATAAAACTGAAAACAACGTATGTAGGAGATGATTGAACATTGAACCGTCATATTAATTAATTAATTTTATTATTTAATTAAATAAAAAAATTATAATTTGGTACATTAATAAAAAGTTCAATGTGAATAATAATTAAACTCTACTTATGGTAAACCCCCAAATTCGGACCCATCAGTGGTCTCAAATTTCTAGTATAATGCATGGTTTGTGAGTTATTAAGAATTTTTTATTTAAAAAATGGAGTAAATAATTAATTTAAAATAATAACAATTTCTTATGAGTGAGACATTAAAACGCTCCATGAAAACAAATGTTATACATTGTCTAGGTTAAACCCCTCATTTCGGGACCATTGGTTGTCTCAAATTTTCCCTAGGATTCACGTATGAGAGATATTTTATAATTTTTATGAAAATAATATATAAATTATTATTTAAAAACATCAAATTATGAGTGAGGCATCAAAACATTAGACACCAACATTTGTCATAATCTGCCTTGGGTAAACACCCATTCCAGATAAAATTGTGATATCAGATTTCCCATATAACACACCATTTTGGAGTTATTCAAATATTTTTCTCAAGACATCCACATTTTAAATAATTTAATAAATATATTTAATTCTTCTAAGTCGAGGCCTTTTGGGACTCTGAATCTCTCACTACTCGATGACTAACATTGAAAAAATTCCATTAAAATATTACAAATTTTTAACAATTGCATTATTTCTTATCTAAATCCTTTAAACATTTATTATGTTTTTTCTCCAATAAAATTTTAATATACTATTCCCATAAAATATTTATAATCTATAAAAAGAAAATATTCAAAGAAAAACATACCTGAAAAAAATATATAATGGTACATATATTCATAATTCATGAAACAATATTATTTATTTTTCTTTATGTTAAGGAAGTTTCCCTTCATATCAATTTTTTTATGAGGGAAATATTTCTCAAGGAATTTATAATTACAATATTTCCACTCTATGATTTCTATTTCTTCCTCATCCTTAGAATTCTGGATCAACGAACACCATTGGTTAGCATCATTTCATAGACAATATACAACAATTGTAACATTTTTCTCTTCACCAAATATCAATTCCTCAAATATATTCTCAAAGTATGTAATCTATTTTCAGATTCCATTAGATCTGTAGTCCCATTATAAGGTGGGGTCTATAGTCAGATAATGTGATATAGTTAGTGATAATCTTTCTACAGATTATGATTTTCTATCATAGAATGGTTATTTATCATAACATAATAATGATTCCCTAATATATCCATAACATTATCAATTCCAATACGAGCTATATTATTTTCATTTGCATGAAATTTTATACATTTTCCATAATTACTGATACCATCCTTCCTTCCATGATCAATTATAATGAAATTTCATATACAATATTGGATATCAAAATTATCTAGAAAAATATTTATTCGAACTAATACTTAAATAATTAACATAAATTGAAAATTTAATCCATAACTAATCTTAAAATAATTAACATCGTTTCATTAGAGATATTATTACTTTCAAATACTTCATAATGGTCAATAATGATACTATGAACTATCTTAAAAAACACCATATAGTGTGAAACTAGGTAAACATTTAGTACCATTATTGTGTACTAGGTTATACTGGATTCAATCTGGACACGCCTTTTTTAGTGTAATTTCCCATGTGTACATATGTTCCAGAACCACATCAACTTATACTATCCATAGGGGATGTATTTCTACGAAGACTCGCATAATATCTATTATACCAAGGAATTTTGGTGTTATAATATAATTATCCTAAAATTAATACAATGGTTCACTGTCCATAATCTATGATATCCAAAATCTAGTTCCCATGGATTCTACTAATAATTATTTCATACAAACTAAAAATTACCACAACCATAGTATCCTTAAGCCAATACCTGACTTTATTATATTGGCCTAGATACAAGATTCAAATAAAAAAGGATAATTAGTTTGTCTGTTTTAGAAATCAATATGACATATAAGATACCGATATTATATAGTTAAAACAGAATAAATCATAATAAACATAGAATATAATAATCCATGAAACTCATTCAATAGATTCATAATTATATTATGGGGAAATAAAAAAAATAAGCGTGAGCTCAAATTCTTATTAAGTGATGTATACATTAGATTCTATCATGAATAAATAATAATAATCAATATTTAATGGAAAATAACTGAACACATAATCAATTTAACTAATATCATGATAAGGATGTGCCTAAATAAAATTTCATGTTAAATAACAGAAAAAACATTCCATTTAAATAAATTTATATAGAATATTCATTAAGCTAAAAATGAAATATATCTATTTTTTTAAATTTAAAAATATAATGTATAATAATAATAAATGAATTATTACAGAATTAAATACTTAATTATTTTATTTCTTGTTTCCATGGATCATGGAACCTTTATAGTTAGGACCATTCCCAAGATGGTTTAAAACATACTGGGTAAAAACCCATCTTATTTTGTCAACTCCTTTGTCTGAAGATACTACTGATTCATGAAGGGGCATACATTAAATTGTCAATAACCCATTTCATTCAATTCCATATCATTCATCATATATCAAATAATTTTTTAAATTCATAAAAAATCGGACTTATCTATAATTTGTATTGAGTAAAGGATACATATTTCTCAATATTTCCCTAATTAACCAAATAACATTCAAACTAATCTAAATATATAAAAATGCTATAAAATTTTAAAATAGTCATATCAATTACTAATAATTATTGATATTAAATAAATAAATAATTACCAAAAAAAATATTATAATAATGTTATTTTTATTAGAAATTTAGAAATCCCAACAGAAAGGGATATTACACAAGTACATTTACAATTTTGTAATTTCCAAGTCCAATCACTATGGTCAAAATAATTTAAACTGAAATATAAAATACTAGGAAACAATAAGTAGTATAACTATTTAACATCAAATGGTAAATATATATAATACATAAAATTTATATTTTTCATAATAATAACATAGTTTCCATGGAATGTAAATTGAGATGAAATCCATTACCTTAAGCTTAAATTTTTGGATGAATGCTCTTTAACCTCCTTATTAATTGTTTTATTAAATTTATATACTTATATTAAAACCATATTAATATTTATTATATGATATATTATTCATTTATAACATATTATTACACATTCATTAATAATATTTCATTATTTTCATCATTTTATTTGTCAATTACCCTGTTTACCAAGAATATTTTTACTTCTTTTAAACTATTTTAAAAAATTTATTTTTTCATATATAGAATTTATTTAATGATGTAAAAATTATATATATGAAGTATATATTTATTTATATTAATCCAAAAAATATTTTTATTGGAAATGAAATGTACAGATCATATAGATAGATGTTAATACTTTGGAATGAATGTTGCTTTAATTTTATTAATGTATTAAAGAGATAAAAATAAATTATATATATGTATATTATAATTCCATTAAAATATTTTTTTCATATATATCACATATTTTTATTAAAAATATCTTTAACATATTTAATGTGATTTGTGAATGAATCAATTTATTTCATGAGGTGGTAATCTGACGTACGCATGAACAACATAATCATATTTCTGAAAAATTAGATTATATGAAGTTATATGTTATATAATAAATAAATAATCTTTAATAAATAAAAAAATATTATTTAAATTGTAAATAAATATTTATTTCCAACCATGATAGGTGTTATTGGAAAAAATGGTATCGGTTTGTGACACAGTTTTCCGCTCTACAGGCGACCGATGATTTCAAAACACATTTGATAGATTTTTGTGATATTTTTGGTCATACCCTAAAAAAAGATAAGTATGTATTTGATACATAGTTATTTATATAATAATTATATTAATATAATTTATGGTGTTGGAGATGGGAATAAAATAAATTATTTTTTAGAAAAACAATAACTCTTTTCAAGTTTCCTCTTTAAGTTTGCAAATATTTATTCATAATATTGATTTATTCCAAATATAATTCATATAAGATGATTTCAATTATTTTTGGGAGTGATTTTGGATGGAATTTGGTGAACCAATGTGGTTTTATTGGTGTGAATAAGTAGAATTTTGGGTGGCCTTTTATATGTAGTGTGAGTGGAAAATATAACATTTTTTGTAAGATGGAATTCTTAGCACGTTTTTTCCAAGTAATTGGCTTATAATAATTAATAAAAATAGCTAATAAAATATATAACGTTTAAATATATCCATAAAATAAGTTTATTAATAGATTCATGGTCATTGTTTCCCTTAATATTAATGTTTAGGCCCTTGGTAAACTAATTTTTCACATATTCACTGAAATTATTTTTAACATATTTCACTAATAATTTCATACAAAAAATAAGTTAAAAATATTAGAAATTATAAATTATTTTTATTCCAAATATGGAATCCATTTTTTCAAATTCATGACCCAGATTTTTTAGAATTAATTTAGAATCAATCATGCAGAACGGAAGAGAATGTGGCTTTTGTAAGTCAAAATGTTCAAATATTTACAATGTATCTATAACTAAATTCAATATAAAATGATTATAATGAAAAAAAAGTCACATATAGATTTATATTTGAACTATTTGACATTAAAAACAATTAATAGTATATTTTATCTTTCAAATTAATTTAAATAAAAATTTATTTTTCACATAAAATTTTGTATTTCTCACTATTCATAAAAATTTGATACTTCTCAAATATATAACAAAACATTACCCGGAAATAATTTTTTCATAAAAAAATAAAAAATGTATTTCTTTCAAAAAAAACTAAGTAAAATGTAAAAATCTATTTTTAGAATAGGTTCTCCATTAATGTATGAAAAAACTTCCTTTAGAAAATTTAACTTTTTTATATGTGTAAAATTGTATTTGGTCTTATATTAGGACTATAAAATCTATAAGACATATGTAAAAAAAATATTGAATATATAATATATACATTTCATTAATATTAACCAATAAATTAAATAAATTTATTTTATTTTTTCAAAACACCTTTGGTGCATAAAAATTGGGTTTTTATTAAAAAAATTCCTTATATTCAAATTGATTTTTTAAATTTATAATAAATTATTAACTAATGAATTCAACCATATATTTAACAATATTAGTTAATTTTATTCTTAACCACTAACCAAATGGCTGGGATTTTAATATAATTTTGAATAATAAAATTATTTATATTTGGTAAAACTCGTTCTTGTGTTAAACAAAAGATATTCTAAAAAGCCATTGTTGCCAGTAACCTCCGATAAATTAGTGTTATGTGCATTGAAAACTAACTCATAGATAAAATTTACTTCAAATAGTGAATTTTTTTTTGGTATAGTGATGTTATATTCCCTTGTACTCTTAGTGTAGAGTTTTATACACGTTATTGAATAAAATGTACTTATTTTATAATTTAACGGTGTTACATAGTTCGGATGTTCCCATCATACATTTCCAATCAACATATTTGGATTTATCAAAATAAATATATATAAATGAATTCATGACATATACGAAGATATTATCTTATATGTAACTTAAAATTAATTGTGATATGTTAAAAAATTACATCATCTTGTAATTATTTCTTGTCAAAATGTATTTTGACATTCATATTAAGCCATCATTATGACTGGGGAATCAGGGATTTATTCTTATAATATTTAATCACACATATACTTGAAAATGTGAACTTTATATGGTACTTCAATGGAATCTAGTTCTCTCTTTTCTAATGAAATTTCAACATCCATTTCACACATATTCCCTTAATAGCTCCAATTTGGGTTAGTTTTCTTGGGCTTCCTCTACCTTTTCTGAATCCATCTATAAATCTGATACTTGGAAATATAGTTGGAATATTTCTATCCTTTGACGGGGGATCAAGATACATTTTTCATCCAATTTATCCTCATATTTGTGTTGATAGTGATGTATTCAATCTATTAGTACATATTTTATAGATAATATTGTGAAATAATATATGATGAAATAAATTGAGAGTTTTGTGTATAGGATGGATTTCTGTTTATCTACCTCTCATTTAGGCCATTCTCAACTTGTCTTTGAGTGAGGTTCACCTAGACAAGGACTTGATTCCCCTTCCCTAGACCATTAGTTTCATGCATATGTGTGGATTACAGTAGTTTTCATACAAGCCAACTGCATTTATTCGAACAATGATTGAGTTGTCATAATCTCCTCAGCTCTATTTGAGGTGCGCCATTTACCAAGTGTAATGAAATCCCTTGTCCTCAATTATAATAATGTGGGTATAAATGATACATGGTGGTGGGATAATAATCGGGAATATGCATGAGTGGGGTATCATGATATGAAGTTTGTGAATTTTTTCAAATGAATAAGAATGGATTTCGATGTTCTATGATTGGAAGTGGAGGTTCAGTTACAACCAAAGAGTCTTGAAGGGATGTGTGTACCAAGACTGATGAACCCCATGAAAAATGTTTTGACGGATATACAATATGAAGAGGTAGTAAAAATGGGAAATGGAGAAATGATTAGTGTTGATCTTTTTTTTGTATTTGGGGGGGGGGGGTATATCATCCAGCATGGACCCTGGTAAGGAATTTGGATGTGTGAAGGTCTCAATGTTGTAATGTCCAAGAATATATCCCCCAATATATTACCCTCTCCATCCGCATTGGAGACCTAGAGGATTTATCTCTAGTTTACGAATAGTAAGTTCAAGACTAATTATACATGTAAACTCCATTATCAAATGTTGATGATGACTTTTCTTGTAAAATGAATTTTAAATGTGGGGAGGTAATTATAGTAATAGGACATTATAGTCCATTGGATACTAATGAATAGAAAGTAAACCATGATTTTGGGGGTTTTGTTGTTATTGAATGGAATAAACCTAAAGGGACGATAGATTTCACCCACCTTTCAATGATGATAGAAAAAATATCAACTAGAAGGTACAAGGGGATCAAACATGAACCAATATTTCAATACTAGGAATATAAGATGGGTTCATATTTATGAAGTGGAATGTAAATTCTTAATTGTGGATAGTACAATGAATACGTGTAGGGTTGTTTGGAAGGAACAGATAATTGGTTAAAATATAAAAATCATGAGATAATTCATCTTTATTACGATGAATTGCGGGAAGGGTCTTTCAATACGAATGATCTATAGGAGTATTTGAATAGAATAATATAAATCGAGGATAAATTTGATGTTAAAAAGTTTTAAAGGAAATGGATCTACCAGCAAGATCAACTTTTGGCACATGGATTGAATGAATGGAAGATTAACACCAAAGAGTAAATATAGACATGGGATAATGTGGCCACTCAATTTAATGATTTAATCAATGATGATCCTAATACAATGTTTTACTCAAAGTAATGGGGGTTATATCGAGTTGGTTATTCAAACAATATTAGCCTCGTTTTTTAATTTTTTTTTATTTCGTACTGTGTTTACTGATCCATGTTGTTGGCCTAGTGTTCTTTACAAATTTATCATTAATATTTATTTCAAATAAAAAATTTAATTTTTAGTCTTCTGATCCCAATTGGTCCTATTTGAATCTAATTATCATTTCAAAATTAAATAGGATAGAATAGGACACACATGCTTATAAAACAAACATAATTATTGTGAATATATATAATATGTGATAGTTAAATAGAGACCAAAATGTTGAGAACATATATATTATATTAAAATTTGAAATGAAATTTAAGTGAAATATATGTTCTTGTTTTTATAAACCTATGGTTATAATATTCTTTTCAATATCATTCTTCAGTAGGTTATTACTTAATAGTATTCCCCTTTGTAACATCCCAACTCAATCCAACGTATCCGAGCCAGAATATAACATGACCTCATGTGCACCTTCCCATATGCAATAGGTTGCTTACTACTAGTGAGGGTGTTGGGTGAGACCAAGGTAAGACTATTATAAGGGCACTTCCTTAAAAATTACGTAATCTTTAGTTAAGTCGTAAATTCACATTGAGTATCTTTTCAGGTTTAGAGTTTTATTGAATTAGGCCAAAAAAATTACATTACATCTCAAAAAATTTAAAATAAGACATTTATACACAGTTTCCATTTTTTCATAAAATAAAAACTCTTAAATAAGAGTCATGTCTTGTTCCATGTTTTAAAAAACATAAATTTTCCATGATCCCAAACTTGACCCTATTCATTTTTATGTCCATTGAAAAACATTTCAATACTTTGGATGAGCATAAAAAGCATAGTAAGGGTTATAAAATTAAAAAATGAAACATTATCCCATTAATGAATACAAATCAATGAAACTATAATTTGAATCATAACATACCTCATGAAATCATAAGATTTACCAATAAAACATATAAATAATAAATCATAAAGGTAAATTATCTAATACATAATATACATACATTGTATCTTTTGCTGTTACATAGGGAGTTACATTTGGAATACCCAGCATAGTATATTCCTTAAATATATTAAAAAACATTAATGTTCACCCCCATCATGTTACACAATTAATTGAAGAGCTATATCAGCCTCACCTTCCCTAGGTTTATCATGGAACCACCTGTATACGTAAATAATACCCAAGAACCATAATATATTCATAACAAATAAAACAATTATAAAGGAAAGATAACATTTCCACATTTCAATCACAATATATCATTTCAATATATAGACATAATCAATTATTTATCAAACCATTTAAAACATTTAATAAGGATATTTTTTAATTAATGTGTCCCATAACACTTTGAAGATTTTAAAAGAATTGTAATTTTAAAACATTAATTTCCATATAAATAAATCCTTAATCCCATTTTGGAAATAAGGAAATTAATGAGAAATATATAGAAGTATAAATCTTTAAAGATTTTAAAATTATTATTTTAGTTTAAGAGTCTCGTAACAGTAGAGAAACAGTTGAATAAACATAATTAATGAATAAAATAAAACAAAATTTATAATATCTTGAGAATAAGGATATTCATGATGTAATATTTCAAGGGTCAGTATATACACCATATAAAAGTGAATTGGTTCATAACAAAAAATAAGTCTCATTGTAATATAGATTGAGATGAAATCTCTTACAAAGATCGTACAATTATAATAAGGATAAATCAATGACATAAGTATGTGAGAAAAATATAAATACCCCCAATATAAGGGGATATTATGTCTATAACAATATGAGGTCATTCACAGTTATTTTTAACATGACATAATCATGAAGTAGAAGTTTAACCCATCAAATTGAAATTGGGTTGAGAATTTCCCTAACAAAAATCCGGCAGCCTAACAATGTCACCTTTAAAATTAAGAAAATTAGATAATGAGAGATACAAGTGTCTCTTATCACATGGAAATAATATTTACATAAATAAGTATATATAATAACATATCCCGACATAATAGAAAATGTATATTTAAAAGTCATTTCAAATATAAATCATTGACTAAAATAATAGGGTGAAAGGTTCCCTTACCGATTTGGTAACTTATGAAACATACACCCCATGAAAGAAGGATTGTTCAATGAATATGTAAATAGCCAAACATTAAAGTTTATTAGAAAAATAATACAATAATGGGTAGTAAATACACCAAACAAAATGAAATAGTGGAAAATATAGCATGAATCTCATGAGAATACCAAGTGAGATAAAAACCCCTTAACTCGTGTCCAACTTTACTCGTTTGTTCCTTATTCTTCCTGAATAAGAAACATAATATAATTTATACATGATTAAGAATCTTTTTCAGGATTATTATTCCTTTTATATCAATTTTTGCTTTTCTATAACAATTATTAATTATATGAGTTCATATTGGACATTTTGTCGATGTTCGGAACTTGAGTAAAAAAACAAACTTCTTATAATTACAAGTTATCCATGTGGTTAAAAGACTATTATATGCAGAATAAGATTCATGATTTATAAATCATATAAATCATATATACCCAGTATATATGTATTTAGAATAGTTCATAACATTTGTCCATAATAAATGAAATGCACCGTTCAAGGAGATAGTAAGTCATACGTACGCATGAACGCTACTTTCATTTCTTTTTCATTTTTAAAAAAATGAAAACAAATGAAAATAGTTATATTAAAATTAAATTATAATATATATTTTATATATGTTACATAGGTTCATAAATTGTATCCATTATATATTTCATGTATAGCATGAACGAGTCATATGACATTGAGGAGGTGTTAGTCTGCACTTCCTCAAATGAAATTAGTGTATATATACAACATGAAAAGTATAGAGGTATGTTCTAAAAGATAATTACATAAGAATAGAGATTAAATAAATATCATAAATATGATATATAATTACATTTCTATCCTAATTTCCACCATGAGAGGTGGTTGGAGATATTTCAACAATCATCATTTTGTGAGGTAGTAGTTTGTTGTCCAGAGAAGCAGTATGATCATATCCATTTGATAGAGATGTGTGGAAGTGTAGTTCGAATATTTCTCATAAGAACACCCTTGTATATATATAATACTATTTTTGTTATAAAATAAAGTAATATAGAGTGTTTAGGGGGTTTGATAAGTATAATAAAAGAAAAGAACATAACAGAAGACATTAACTTTAAATCAGGTATCTTTTTTTGGTTTGAACCATAAGGTTTACATGAATTTCATTCTGCCTATGGGATGGATTATAAGTGGAATAGAGGGTTTTAGGGAGACTAATTGGGTAGATATTGGTAGATCCATGGTGCTTGAGAGGTGTTTGTA
Source organism: Viscum album (assembly GCA_963277665.1). NCBI lineage: Eukaryota > Viridiplantae > Streptophyta > Magnoliopsida > Santalales > Viscaceae > Viscum > Viscum album. The sequence continues at coordinate 1,869,184,683 of OY728146.1, read as the reverse complement.
ATGGGTTAGAGGTAGGGTCCTTTGATAAGAGGGAGGAGGGGATCTTTAGGAAAGATTGAATGTACTTTTTATTATAAATTTATATTCATTTTAAAAAGGTAAAAAACACATTAAAGTGATAGATACTATGTATCTAGTTCTAAATAAAATAATACAATAATAATTGGATGGGTTTTGGATATTTTTTTTAATTTTTTTAATATCATATATTTAAATCATTCATTATTAAGGTAATCAATGCATCATCATTGTGTCATAAGAACATTCTTTATTTTATGTCTAAAAATTATAAATAAAATACCAGGATGTATAAAAACCTTTTGTATTTCAAATTAATATTTATAGTCGAAGAAATAACTTATATAACACCATATAAAAATTGATTTTCTAAAATATATCGGTTTGTGTCATTTTTTTCTTTACATTAAATTAATTAATATAAAGCGTCATTATTACTCCAATGTGGCTCCATGGGGTCCCAAAATCGACCTAAGAATGCCCATGCTCGGACATGTTTCAACCAATAATATTAGGTCACATGTTAGGGTAATTTTAAATTATTATTATAATATTTTTTACCCTTATTTACCATATTTAACCTTTAATCATGGTATATAAAATATTTTCCAAAGTTAATATTCATAATGTCTAAAAATAAAAGGTATATATTTAAACAATTTAGACAATATGATTCCAAATATGGAATAAATATTTCCAAATTCAAAACACAAAATTGGTTGAAATTAATTTAAAATTATATCTCATTGTCAAAATAAAAAACGTTTTTTTAATAACTAATAACTATCAAAAGTTTGACCATTGTTTATGTCCAATTTCAAAGTGTAATTACTTATAATGACCAAAATAAGATTAAATGGTAAAAATATAATCTAATTACACTTTAAACCTAATTAAATAGATAATATAACCATATAAATAAGATATATTAAAAATTAATTAGGAATTAAATTGAGAAATTTCCCATTATTCATTAAAAAATGACCTTTATCAAAAAAATACCAAAATTTCATCCAAAGTAAACTCTAATTTCCCGAGTATAAAAATACTTCTTTTCCAAATAGAGCATATAAATTTTACAAAAACTAGATTTAAGAAGGGTTCTCCATTAAATGGTGGTAAATCAACCATTTAAAGAATATTAGTGTATTTATGATTAAAATTTAATTCATTCACATTTTAAGCCTCTAAATTTTATTGGATAAAATTAAATACATTTAAAAAACATGTCTAATAATGTTTTAGTAGGTTTTATTACATCCATCTAATAAAATGAAAATGTTTTACCTACCATTTAAAATAAAAATAATATTATATTATTTTTCGTTACAACTCAAAGTTGTGTGCAACATAATATTTCCACAAAACCCATTATTGCGAGTTGAGTATGTTTTCAGATATAGAACCCCCTTTAATGTAAAATTAATATTTAATTTATAAATATTAAAAAATAAGAAATTTCCATATTTTTTATTTATCTGGGATGTCACATCATTCCCCCATTTTGGGAATTGGGTCCTTGCAATTTTTAAATTGTGATCAAAAACTTTTTTCAAAGTCCAACATCGAAAAAGAGTAAAAAAACTATCACTTTAAAATAATGAAAGAGATGTAAAAAAAGGTCACCCAAGATAACACATACTAGGACTCCATGAAAAGATGGATATGGAGGAGAAACTAAATCTCCAGTTCTAATGGAGAGTGATAGAAAGCATGATTAAAAGAAAGATAACATTAAGAAAACCACAAACTTGTAATGGGTTATATGGTCATTGGTTTCCCAATATGAATAGTAAATTGAAAAACATCTTTTTCTATGTTCATTTTCATAAAGATGAGTAATTTATTTTTGTGCTTGACTAAGAACATAAGGATACATACTTAATTGTCATGTAGAAGTTCATCCTTTACTAAACTTCTACCACAAACTTATCTTTTCTCCAAATGATGAATATTCACGACGACATGGTGACACATGAAGTCCTAGAATCAAATTATAGTGAATCACATAATCCAAAAAAGAACAAATATATATTTCCCCTGTCATTAGACATTAACTAAAACAAAAAATGGTTAGTACGAGATCAGATACTCCCCAAAAGGATAACCCTTTATAAAAAGAAATGCTAATCTAAATCACCAATATTCAACAAAAAGTACCCAATGATTATCAAATACAATTCAATACACATTTGTCCTTAAAACGCATCAAAATAATCCAAACTAAGTTTGAAACCCAAAATTTTGATGGATTTTATTGCATAGTCTTCCATGACAAATCATAACATTTATCTCTAAAAAACATCGACTACTCTTAAAGTCTCATACTGAAGTGCAATTAACCTCATCACATATTTTCAATGATAAGTTAATCAATACCATAAATAACCCAAATCATCATTTTTCCATAATAAAAACATTCATTCTTCTAAAATAATATTTCAACCATTACTCCACAAATGATATCTCATAGTATTCCATTTACCTTAAGCATATAATGTTCCAAAAGAGAAAACATCTTATACAATAACCTTAATCAGTTAATCACCAAATCATTTCCAATATTAAGGATATCCATTTGATAATACATAAGTTCCAAAAATCAACTTATTATTGATCTATAAATTAATTTAACTAAATATAATAAATCATACTAACTAGGGACTTCACGTAGTCCAGTGGTAGGTGATAAATCACATCGTACACTGGTTGTGGGTTCGATTCCCGTTGCTTTTTCCAACACGATGGGTTGTCACATGGTCTGTGTGCTGTTCTTTTTATAAAACTCAAAAATAACCCCCACATTCCTTAACCTAAAAGGATTTTCATACCATTCATTTTCATAAAAATAAATTAAGACGTCAACATATTATATATTGTCAATTTTTTCACCTCCACATATTAAAAAAAATTATTCCCAATAGAAAAAACATCATACTTGATCATGGTGTCCGAATGGTTACATCATCATCTTTTTCACACAGGTAGAATGTCCATGCATTGAAACAATTATTTTGATATCGTTCAAAATCATTTTCCTCCTTAATACAAATACACCTTGTACAACTTGGTTCATATGGGTGTTCGTAGAAAAATAGTTTCGGAAAATAATCATGTATGACATATAATTTTGAAACAACTAACAAAACATGGTTTTTATAAAATAGTTGGATCAAATTGGATTTGAATCATTCAATAAATGGTCCATTTAAAATAAAATAAGCATGTGCTGAAAGATAAAATTTTAAAAGCATATATAAATAGGTTGCAAAAGGGTATCATTCTTAATCACATTTTTGAAAAATCATAATATGCATCAAAATATTGTTATAAGGTAAAATATTTGAAAATACCTTGATAATATTTAACTTTTATGAAAATATGAGAATATTGTGAAAATAGGATATGATTAAATACAACCCATAACCCACGATGACATCGAGGTATAGTGGAGGTGTTTGACATCTCAAACAACTTCTTACAAGTGAGATGTAGGTTAGAAAAAGTTTCACAATCATCCGAACATGATTTTACAATAAGTATTAAAATCATGTCATTAGGAAGAGATATAAATTTTGTTAGAGATCCTGTTTCGTCCATCTATAACTAACATTCCTAGATCTGAAAAAGTTATAAAATAAGGATTTAACTAAAATAATTGATATAGGGACTAACCACGTGTTTAACTTAAACTCCAAATACCTAATGTTGTCTAACCCAACCTATGATAACTACTATAAAGAAAAATCCTTAAACATTACATAATCATGAGTTATGTAATTAATATACATTGAGGATCTTTTCAGCTTTAGAGTTTTAGAGAATTAGGACATAAATATTACATTACATCTCAAGAAATTACAAAGTAGACACTTTTACTCTGTTTCCATTATTTTCATAAAATAAAAAATCATTAAATGAAAACATTCTAGTAAAATGTTTTAGACATCATGACTTTTCCTTAATCCAAAATTTGACCCTATTCATCTTTATGTCCTATGAAAAACATTTCAAATCATGGGATGAGCATAAAAAGCATAGTATGGATTATAAAATAAGGAAAGGAAAATTAACACATCAATAAATACAATTTAATGAAACCATAGATTTCAATCATAACATAACTCATGATATCATAAGATTTATTAATAACACATAGAAATCATAAATCAAAATGGAATCGTAAGGCACACATAACATACTTACATTGTATCATTCAGAGCTACGTAGGGAGTTACATTTGAAATTTCCACCATAATATATAACTTAAATCTCTTAGGAGAATCATTAACGTTTACCTCCGTCATGTTACCCAGTGCATTGGATAGATATATCAGTCTCACCCACCATAGGTTTATCATGGAACCACCTGTATACAAAAATAATTTCCAAGAACCGTAACCAATTCATAACACATAAAACAATCATTAAGCAAATATGTCATTTCCACATTGCAATTGCAATATATCATTTCAATATATTGAAATAATAAATGATTTATCAAACCATTTCAATACCATTTAAAAAATATAATAAATATATTTTTGAATCAATGTGTCCGATATTATTTTAGAGGAATAAAAATTTTTAAACATTAATTTCCATATAAATTAATCCTTAAAACCATTTTGAAAACAACTGTATTAATGAGAAATATTAAGTTAAAGAGTCTCCTAACACTAGAGATAAACATGACTAAACATAATTAAAGAATGAAAAAAAAACATATAATATCATGAGAATAAGGACATTCAAGATATAATATTTAAAAGGGAATTATATACACCATATAATATTTAATTGTTGCATAACAAAAAATATGTCATAGTGGAATGTAGATTGAGACGAAATCCCTTATAAAGATCGTACCATTTTAATAAGGATAAATCAATGACATAATTATGTGTGAAAAATATATATACACCCAATATAAGTGGATATAATGTGTAAAATAAGAAGATTTCATTCACATATATTAATAGGATGACATAATCAAGAAGTAAAAGTTTAACCCAACAAATTGAAATTGGTTTAAAAAGTTCCCTAACAGAAACTCGGTAGCCTAACAGCGTGACCTTTAAAATTTAGAAAATTAGTTGATGAGAGAGAAAAGGTTCTCTCATCACATGACCTAAAAATTTAATAAAATAAGACTATATAAGAACATATCCAACATAAAAAATATGTAAATTTGAGAGACAAAATAAAATTCATTGCCAAAAAGAGGAGGGTGAAAGGTTCCCTTAACAATTTGGTAACTAACGAAACATACACCCATGAAGGAAGGATCATTAAATGAAGATGTAAATACCCATATATTAAATTATATTACTCCGATAATACCACCATGGGTTTTAAATACACCAGAAAAAATGAAAATATTGGCAAATATAGCCTGAATCTCACGAGAATAAAAAGTAAGATGAAAATCCCTTACCTCGTGTCTGACTTGACTCATCTGTTCCTTGTTCTTCTTGAATAATAAACATAAGATAATTTATAAATTATTAAGAAGATTTTTCGATTTTATTTTTTATTTTATATCAGTTATTACCTTTCAATATAAATTATTAATTAATTGATTTCATATCGGACATTTTGTCGATGTTTGAAACTTGAGTAAAACAATTGATGTTCTTATAATTACAATTTGTCCACGTTGTAAAAATTTCATTATATAAATAATGATATTAATGATTTAGATATTATATAAACCATATATACCCATTATATAAGTATTTTTAATATTCCATAACATTTGGACATAATAAATGAAATGCACCATTCAGGGAGACGGTAAGTCGTACGTACGCTTGAACGTTACTTTCATTTCATTTTCATTTTCATATGAATGAAAAATAAATTGTACATAGTTATATTACAATTCTAGTATAATATATATGTTATATATGTTCCATAATTTCATACATTCAATCCTTTATATGTTCCATGTATAGAATGAACGATTCATGACACTTTGAGGAAGCAGTAGTCCGCATATCCTCAGATGAAATTATCATATATATACAACATCAAAAGCATAATGGCATATTCTAAAAGAGAATTATATAAGAATAGAGATAAATTAAATATCATAAATATCATATATACTTACATTTCCATAATAATGGCCACCATGAGAGGCGATTCGAGATATTTGAATAATCATCATTTTTTGAGGTAGTAGTTCGTCATCCACATAAACAGTATGTTCGTGTCCATTAGATGGGGGTGTGTGGAAGTTTAATTTGAATAATCATAATTAAAACAAATCAGTATATCTAGGATACTAGTGTTATCAAAAAATAATGTAATAAATAGTGTTTAGGGGGTAGGATAAGTAAAATAAAAGAAAAGAACATCAGAGAAGACGTTACCTTTAAATCAGGTATCTCCTTTTGTTTTGAACCATATGGTTTACCTGAATTTTCTTATACCTTGGAGTAGGATTATAGGAGGAATAAAGGGATGTAGGGAGATTAATTGGTTATATTTTGTATGGACCAAGGAGCTTCAGAGTTGTGTGTAATGGGTTATATGTGGTGTCCATTTATAAGAGGGAGGAGGGGCTCTTTAGGAAAGTTTAGAAGTAATTTTTTTATTATAAATATATTTTCAGTTTCAAAAGGTCCAAAAAACATTAAATTAAAATATAATATGATTATTGTTAGAAATAAAATTATATAACAATATTTGGGCTGGTTTTGGATATATTTTTAATTTTTATAATCTCATTTATTTAAATTATTCATTATTAAGGTAATCACAACATCATCATTGTGTCATAAATAATTTAATTTATTTTTGTATAAAAATTATAAATAAAATTACATGATGTATGAATTATTTTAATATTTAATATGAATATTTATAATCTAATATATTACTTATATATCCCCATGTAAAAATTTATTTACTAAAAGATATATGTTTATGTCATTTTTGACATTACATTAAATTAATTAATATAATGTGTCATTATCACTACAAAGTGGCTTCATGAGGTCACAAAATTGACCCAAAGATGCCCAATATCAAACATGTATCAAATAATAATATTAGGAAACATGTTTGGGAAATTTAATATTATTATAACAATATTTTTTAACCTTATTTACCATATTTACCTTTTAAGAATGGTAAATAAAATATTTACCGATGTTAATATTCATAATGTCAAAAAATTAAAGTTTACTATTTACACAATTTGGACCTCCTGATTCCAAATATGGAATCCATTTTTATAATTTTAAAACACATAAGTGGCAGAAATTTAATTAAAATTAATTTTTGTTGACAAGGCAAAATAGCGTGTTTTAATGGAATAATAACTATCAAAAGATTGAGTTTTTTTATGTCCAATTTCATAGTGAAATTAATTATATTGACAATAATTGGATTAAATGGTTAAAATATAATCTAATTACACTTAAAACCCATTTAAATAGATTATATAACCATATAAATAAATTAGATTAAAAATCTTTTTTGAATTAAAATGTAGTATTTTGCACTATTCATTAAAAAATTAACTTTATCCGAAAAATACCAAAATTTCATCCATAGTAAATTTTGAAGTCCAGATTCTAAATAAGAATTTTATTTTGTCAAATTGATCATATAAATGTGGAAAAACTATATTTAAATAGGGTTATCCATTAAATGGTTGTAAATCGACCTTTTAAAGAATATTTGAGTATTTATGTTTAAAATTGGATTTATTCACATTTTAAGCCTGTAAAATTTATTGGATAAATGTAAATACATTTAAATAAATGTGTAATCATATTGTATTTAGTTATGTTCCTTCCCGCAAATACAACTACTATGTGTTAACTACACTTTAAAATAATAATATTATTATTTTATTTTTCAGTATAACTCAAAGTTGTGTGAAACATAAGATTTTAAAGAATCCCGTTGTTGTGAGTTGAGTTTGTTATTAGACATAGAATCCCATTTAATGTAAAATTACTATTTAACTCACAAATATTAGTCAATATGAAAATTTCATATTCTTTATTTACATGGGATGTTACAACTATACCCTTTGTATCAAGTCATAGGAATGAGAATAATGAATAAAACAAATAATAAACAATCAATGTAATTGTGGAAATAGAATAAAAAAATACATATAATAACACCCAAAGTGGTAATAATGTCTGTAGTATAAATTTGTTGACAAATACAAAAAAAGTAAAAAAAGAACCATATGTGGGTACTTAGGTATCTGTCATGGACTACTCCAGCTCTAAGATCCACCACACAATTTTCCATTATAGGTCCCCTACCCTTCATCAGATCTCTGGTTACACAATCTACAAACGCACCAAAATGCATGAGTAAGTTGTGAGTACAAGACTTAGTAGGACACCACCAATGCATTCTTACCATAAGTGCAAATAATATATGTAATAGTATATATCATAAAATATTTAAAATGCTGAATAAATATACATGTTTCGATAATCGTGCTCGTAACAAGATGCCACAAAATCTATCCTCTCTTTTCTACTTGTTTCTGGTGAGAATGGAAATATGTTACATACCTCTACTGAGGAAACAAAGCTCATCCTACCTCACTGGTGGTTGTTATACTAATGCCTAATGTTCTATAATGTAGATCACCATCCCACTTAACATTTTTGAAGAACCAATGGCCAATGTTTAAATAAATCAACTACTAGTATATACTAGTTATACATATCGGCCTGCTTATTCTTTTAAAACACCCATGGCCCAATTCTGTTAAATGAAATGACTCACATTTTTCTATTATTCATCCCTGTCCTACATATCCCTTTTAAACACCCACAACCTATGTTCATATGAAGAAATGACTGGTATCTTCTACCAAGCTACTATGAACTCCCCTATACATGGGTAGCCACATATACCATTATGTATATTATAATTGAGCTAGTTTGGGTTTCTGGCCACCTTTCTGTAGAATTACTAATGTCAATACTCCACCTATGTATATTTATACCTACATAATAATTCCATAGGCAATTCACAAATAAAAACACATGTTATAAAAATGAAGAATATGCCACACTAAGATCAAATTTAGGATAATAACACAGAAATAATTACACCCATGGCTACTCAAACACCCACATGAAATTTGTCTCAATCATGGATTAGTCCAATATAAACATCACATAATGATAATATATATATATATATATGACCCTGAATTGGAAGAACCCTTATACCTCAAGGTTGTCGATGTAAACGGCAAATAAAAAATACATTATATGATTTTATACACCTCATCGGGGCCTTATTATCGTAATCTTAAACACAACAATGCTCGAAATTCATCAAGGGTTCCTAAATCCAAACACAACTATTTTATTTCAAAAAAGATTCAAAATGTCACACACAATTATACATTCTCTATCCATATAATTTCCAAATTGTCATGTAGGTGAACGCATGTGCTCGCAATATTCTTCATAAGAATAATTACTTCTAATATTTTCTAAATAATTATCATTTTATAACAACATTTTTATTTTTCCTTATAAATAATATTTTTATATTTATTTATGATAATTCCTCTCTAAATATCTATTTATAATTTTCTCTAATATTTTATACTAAATTATACATTACAATTATCTTTTGATAATTTATTATAAATTATCCATTATATTTTATTTGATGACAATTTTTCTAAATGTTATCCTATTAGAATTTCACAGAATTATAGTTGATGATTTATTTAATAATGATCTATTGATAATCAAAAATAATTATAGTTCGATAATTACATATAATTTATCATTAAATATTTTTGTTAAACTATCATTTCATAATTCCTTATATTAATTTTTGGACATTTTCAGATAATAATTCCTTATATGATAATTCCATGTGATTATAATTACTATTTAACAAAATTATTTTTTGATATTTTTCATTATATCCTTTGAAAAAATTTCCATTGTAATTGTGATTTATTATTCCTACTAATATTGGTGTAACATTCTTTTAATTGATGCAATCAATTAAAATTTGATAAATTATAATAAATCATCTTTTGATATTTTTTTTATAAATTATACAATATAAAATTTTGAGAGCTTCTAGATAAAACTAGTATTTAATAATTAATTATTTAAATATAAAAAATTTCCCCATAAACATGATTGTTAAAAGAGAAGTAAAAAAACAAAAAAATAGAAGAATGAACAAACCATTATGGTGTTATGCAAGGATAGTTGAGAAAGAGACTCATTCACTACCTAAATCTAGAAATATCCATGATCGATCGACCCGTGTGTGATAATGGGATCCTAGTGCCACTCATTTATGGGGTAAAAAAACGGAAAATCCAATTTATTTGAATATTTTGAAACCCAACACCGTATATAAATCCATCAAATATGAATCCCATGTTTTTTTATTAAAATATAACCCAAACATATTATGATTGATGATATAATATATTACTCTTTTATAACATCTTACTACCCATTCATTATTAATCATTCATTATTTTCATCTTTTTATATGTTAAATAGCCTTGTTTTTAAAGTATGTTTTGAATATATATTTCTTTTCCTATTAATTTGGTTATGATATTATCATATATAGAATTTAAATAATTATTTAAATATCATATATTAGTAGTATTTATTCATTTATAGTCATATAAAAAATCTAGTGATAGGAAGTTAAATTCACCCTTCATGGAGACAGAAGGCCATACATACGTAATAACATTGTTTTCATTTTCATTTTATATTCATGAAACAAAATTAAATGATATATTTTAATATATTCCTTCCAGTATCATATTTACGACACATATATCACATATTTTTTATTAAAAACATCTTTAATACATTCCATGAAAAGTGTGAATGAATCACATCACATCATGATGCAGTTGTCTTTCATATACACAAATGAGGTTATAAGATTCATAAAAAAATGAAATTATGTGCCACGACCCATCCTCGGGGCCCGTGCCGTGACTACCCCAGGCCCGCCTACCATAGATCATGGGCTGGCGACTAGCACCAAGGCGTAATTCCCGATAAAAAAAGGGTCGGAATTGCCTTTGTAAAGTAAACAAACACCTCAAGGTAAGAAAGAAGAAGTAAATACTAAGTAAAACTAGGTACAAAAGTAAGTGCAGAACAGTAATTGGGCCAGAATACAAACCCAAACTGAAAGTAAAGTACAACTGAAGGGAATGTACAACAACTGAAGGGAAGGTAAGTCAACTGAAAATAAAGCAGCAACGTCGAGCTGTCCACTGGTAGTCCCACCTGAAGGCTGGGTACAGATAGCCACCTCAGGTCCTCGGGTCCAGCCGTCTGCTCCGTGCACATCCTGCCGAGTGGTCCACCTCCAGGTACCGACTTTATCCACAAGCCTCCACCACGATCAGCGATGTCTGTCGTCTACATACAACAAAACGTAGTGTGGGCATATCCCGTGCAGGGGTGAGTATGGCTACTCACTGGGGACCTCGAGACCCCCAAAGGTCTCCCAGAATCCACAAAGGATAAGCCAAAAAGGAAAGATATAATCATAAAGTAACATCTGACACAACTTAGGTATATTCCCATACATATACCTAAGTCATAATTTCTCGATCGGCTCCATCATCCGAGCCCAAGTACAACCCAGTCCACACAAGAAAACACAACCCAATCCACACAAGAATGCATAACATAATCGACACATGATATCAAGTCAATCTGATCGAAGACAATGATTTAAAGTCAAGACTCAGCTCACACAGGTAAACTTCTTCGTAAGATGATAGAGATGATCAGATGTAGCCACTGATTCATCTAAGCCATCATACCCACACAGGATCGATAGGTACTAACCCCCGTAATGACTCACAAAGGATCGATAGGTACTAACCCCCTCAATGACCCACAAGGGATTGATAGGTACTAACCCCCGTAATGACCCACACAGGATCGGTATGTGCTGGCCCACACAGGACCACTGAGCACTAACCCACACAGGACCTGACCTACACAGGATCAGTAGCACTGACCCACGTAGGATCACTGAGTGCAGTTGTCATCGCCGTCGAATCCACAAAGGATTTCTGTACAGTCGTCATCGTCGTCGCAGTCACAACCAACTTTAGTGTTCCCGCACACAGCATGCTCGATCGGGAGGGTCTGCTCCACGAGCCAAGGGGCTGATACATAAACTGACTCGATGTCCGGAGTTGATGTATCCAAAAGTTCTGTATCGTCAACAGGAACTCAACGTCACAGACGGTGCGTCAATCGGACGCCCGGTCTGAGAGTTATTGGCTTTTTCGTCCTAGGGGCCCGGTTGGTTTTTAGGTCAAAACCAACCCAACCGTACTCCAACTACATCCAAACCTCTAGCGGAGTAATCCAAAAGGTCCGTCTCACTAAGAGGAATCCAACAAAGTCGATGGCACGCCAATCGAACGTCCGCAACTCAAGTTATAAGTGTTTCCACTCCGAGGGCCCAGTTGGTTTTGTGTACGATCCATCACGGCCAAACCCAAAGTTCTCCAAAACCTTTAGTGTATTATTATGAAACGACCTTCTCGATCCAAGGATCGCATCACAGCTGACGGTGCGTCGATCAGAGGTCCTTAGCCCATGTTATGGGCAAAAGACCGAAGAGGTCCGCGAATAGGGGGTTCGGGCCCGGTCCGACACGACACGATACCCCCTAGGCCGGCCCGAACCGGGCGACCCGACCCGGGTCTGGGTCCGGCCCATTAGGGCGCGACATGACAAGGTGGGCACGGCCCGGCCTGGCGGTCCGGCCTGGCGGCCCGGCCTGGCGGTCCGTCCTTGCGCGCTCGGCCTGGCCTGCGTGGCCCGGTGGCTCGGCCGTAACGGCCGAGCGGTAGGGGTGCGGGATGCGCGCTGCCCCCCTGTGTGACACCGCGGCCCCCATGAGGGGGGCCGCTCCTGCTGGATAGCTGGGGGTTATGACACCCGACCCTTCTCGGAAGCCGACCGGCCCGGTCCGGCCGGCCGGTTCCTGCAACCGCGGGACCGCCGGGGTCCCGCTCTCCTGCTCCGGCACAGGAGGCCGGAAGCCGTCCGCTGCTCCCAGCTCCACCATGGCCTAAGGTCGCGGCCTTGGTCCGACCTGCGTGGTGCGGCAGCGCTGCTCCCCTCCGCAGCGGCCCCGGTCTTACAACAGTGTTTTCGTGATTCTTCGGCGCGGCACGATGGCACCGTGACCGTGTTCGACTTCAACGGCGCGGCACGACAGCGCCGCGCATCCTTGCTGCATGATCTCGCGCGGTGCGACGACACCACACCATCTCCATTCCAAACCACAACAATGTAAACAATATAATTAAGGGAGGAGGGTTGGCCATGTTTGTGTGGTCCGGCCCCCTCCCTTTAATCGATGGCAAGTGGCTAAGTTTATGAAGAACGCTCGAATATTCACAAACATATATTCAAACCCCTACCTCGAGCGTAGTTGAACGAAGGCTCGTCACAGAATTGAACGTCGTGGAAGAAGGCGTCATGGAAGGAGAGGGTCATTGGCATCATGGTACACGGCGTCACATCTTCGATCTCTGAGGAAGGTGTCTCTCACCGTCGCCCGTCGGAGGAGGTCATCGTTCTTCATCAGCGGCGGTGCGTTCTTCGCATTCTTCGACGAAGAAGAAGAACTTCGAGCCTTAGATCTTTTTCCCCCAATCCTCTCACAACCCAACAACTCTAATAAAATAAGTATTTGTCTTATTTTATTTCTCACGCCAAACATTTTGAAATCCAAAAACGAATCAATCAATTAATTGAATTAATAGTGGAGTTTAAACCGCCCAATTAATAAGGCGTCTGTTATTCAGTTTAAACGCAAGAGTTGACTTACATCTAATGGGGGGTGCGGGTGTGTTACCTAATTAAAGGTGGGGGTTTCGTGGAAGATGAAAAGGCGGGGCTCGTGTGGGCCCCAACCCACAAATATCCTACCTAGTGGAGTAGGATATAGTGGGTCCCACATCAACCACTTAGCTTAGGTTAAACAACTTAAAATAAAATAAAATTGGTTGCACCATTTTATTTTATTCTTTTACTTAACCCAAAATTTTATAAACCACACCCGAAAAAAGCAACTCTGGAAAAGGTGTTCCTAAACAATTACTGGTGCTGTGATTCTATCAGTGTCCTCAGATTTCAATTTCGAGCAACGGTTCAAAATTTAGGAAGTCTCGCTCGTTCGTTCACTGAATATACCCGAGCTAAATTTTAGAAAATGATTTCGGGAAAACTGGGCCTCAGAATCAAGTTTCGTCAAAAACTGTGTTCTTGTAAAATCCCAAGGAAAATTAAGAAAAAAATTACCTTGAATTTTACGTGTCTTTAAATTATTCCCACCTCAGGGCTTTACGTCACTGTAAAGATACATCATAAAATAGAGAATCAAATGTGGGTACTAAGCACGCATCAGAGCCTCCTGCTCCCAAGTGTTGTCCTGGAGGTTCCCGTGCTACTATCTCATGCATACTAGAGGAATCGACCATCCATGTTGGACCCGCTCCTGTCGATCCTCAATCTCCACTAGGAACTCTGCAAAATTTCCACATCATCAAAGTATATCTCCCCATGGACAATGATATGTGCCGGGTCGTGTACGTATCTCCTCAGTTGAGATACGTGGAAGACGTCGTGCACCTGGTGTAACTGAGGTGGTAGAGCCAGGCGATAAGCCACCTCACCAATCCTGCCGTGGACCTGGAATGGTCCGATAAAGTGCAGAGATTACTTTCCTCCCCGACCAAATCTCTGTAATCCATGTCGAGGTGAGACCCACAAGAAGACGTGGTTGCCATCCTCGAACTCCAGTGGCCTCAGCCTCCTGTCAGCATAGGACTTCTGCTGGCTCTGAGCTGTCCCAATCTGCTCCTGGATGACCTGGACTTTCTCTGTGATGGCATGGACCATCTTCGGTCCCCCAAGTGATGACTCCCTAGGTTATGTCCAGCACAGCAGTGATATGCATGGTTTGTCGTACAATGCGTCGTATGGCGACATCCCGATGGTGGAGTGGTAGCTGTTGTTGTACGCGAACTCCACCAAGGGTAGGTGGTCCTCCCAACTGCGACCAATGTCGAGGACACATGCACAGAGCATGTCCTCGAGAGTCTGAATGGTCCTCTCCATATGACCATCTGTCTGAGGGTGAAAGGCGGTGCTCAGACGTAGCTGCGTCCCGAATGGCTCCTGCAACCCCTTCCAAATCCGGGAAGTAAAGAGAGCATCTCGATCGGAGACGATAGATGATGGCACACCATGAATCCATATAACCTCGTGAATGTAGAGTCGTCCCAATATCTCCACTGACCCCTGCTCTCTGATGGGTAATAAGTGAGCCGACATGGTGAGTCGGTCGACAATCACTCAAATGGAGTCATGACCTCTGGAAGTACGTGGAAGTCCAGTCACGAAATCCAAAGATATACCTTCACACTTCCACTCTGGGACCTCCAAGGGTTGTACCAAGACTGTTGGTTCCTAGTGCTCTACCCTCACCTACTGGAAGGTGAGGCGCCGATAAACGAACTCTGCCATAGCCTTCTTCATACCCGGCCACCATTGATGACGTTTGAGATCCTGGTACATCTTCACCACTCCTGGATGTACCGCTAAAGGGGAAGTGTGAAACTCTCTAATCACCTCCTCCTGTAAAGTAGCTGGTACCATGGTACGTCCTCTGAAAAGGATGACGTCCTCTCCTCCCATAGAGAATCCATCAGGTGCATGTCCTGAGGATATCTGTGTATGTCACGTCTCAGAGTCGGCATCCACATGTTGTGCCTCTCTGACCTGCTGCAGTAGTGGAGGAGTGAGTGCGAGTGACCTAAGAAATGATTCTCCATCTCTATCCACTAAGGATATCTGCAAAGCGGCTAGCTACTTCGTCTCCTCCCCGAGTAGTTGAATGCCCGACCTCTGTCAGAGAGAATCAGCAACTACATTCCCCTTTCCAGGAGTATAGACTATCTCAAAGTCATAGTCCTCGAGGAACTCGAGCCATCGCTGCTGTCTTAGGTTCAGGTCCTTCTGCGAGAATATGTACATGAGACTCTGGTGATCAGAATAGACTATAAAGCGCTCACCCATCAGATAGTGTCGCCACATCTCCAGAGCGAAGACCACTGCTACTAACTCCAGGTCATGGGTAGCATAGTTCTGCTCATGCTTCCTTCACTGACGTGATCTATAGGCGATCACGGCTCGCTCCTGCATCAGGACACATCTGAGTATTGTCCCTGATTCATCACAGTAGACTACGTACCATACTCCCTCCTCCGGTAGCCTCAAGATTGGCTCGTTGTTCAATCTATGTCTCAGCTCCTAGAAGCTCTGCTGACATCTGTCTGACCACAAAAAGGGTTTCCCCTTTTTCTTCAAAGCTGAGAGTGGTGCCGCAATTCTGGAAAAGTATGGCACGAATCTCTGGTAGTACCTAGCTAGCCCCAAGAAACTCTGCACCTCGGTCACGCTCCTGGGTGGATCCCAAGCTAGCACTGCCTCGATCTTTGCAGGATCCACCACAACTCCTGCCTCAGAGATGACATGTCCCAAGAAGTGGACCTCATGTAACTAGAACTGATAATTCAAGAGTTTTCCATAAAGCTTGTGCTCATAGAGTGTGTCTAGTACAACCCGTAAGGGGTAGGCGTGCTCCTCCTCAGTGGTCAAGTATAAAAAAATGTAGTCGATGAAGACAATGAAAAATCGATCGAGGTATGGCTGAATGATCCTATTCATGAGACCCAAGAACACTACTATAGTGTTGGTTACGCCGAAAGGTATAACCACGAACTCATAGTATCCATAATGACATCTGATGGTCGTCTTCTGCACGTCCTCGTCTCGAACTCTGAGCTGATGATAGTCTGACCTGAGGTCTATCTTCGAGAACCACCATGCTCCCTTGAGCTAATCAAATAGGTCTTCATTCCTCGGTAGCATATACTTGTTCTTCACGGTCACCTGGTTTAGGCGACGATAGTCGACACACAGTCACAAATTCTCGTCCGCTTTCTTGGCGAACAATATCGGGGAAGCCCAGGGTGAAGCACTGGGTCAGATGAATCCCTTGCCCTGCAAGTCCTCCAACAGTACTCGTAGCACTCAAAGATCAGCGGGGGCCATCCGATATACTGGAGTGGATATCGGGGATGTCCCAGGGTACAGTTCAATATAGAAGTCTACCTCTCTACGAGGAGGTAGCCCTGGGATGTCATCGGAGAAAACGTCCACATACTGATCCACCACTACAGGAAAACCAGGACTCCGCACATCAACTGCTCTTAGGATGATTCTAGCCAGCTGATGAGTGATGGGTTTTCCTCTCCTCTGTGTGAGTCCATCATGTGCTGCAAAGGCTCCCTTCTCGCCGGTGAAGGTGAACTTTCTCTCGTCGGTGCGTACACACCACACCTTGCGCCAAATACATACGATATGAGAATGGACTGTGGATAACCAATCCATGTCCAATATGACATCGTAAGGCCTCGACGCCGCTACAAGAAGATCCAAGCCGAAGCTCTCACCTCCTAGAGTAAGCTCACATTGCCGGCACTAGTGCGTAATCGTCGAGTCTGCTCCCGTAGGAGTCTCTAGCCATAAGGATCGAGCCAACGGCTCTATCGGAATCTCCGAGCTCCGAACAAGGGAAGCGACAATGAAAGAATGACTCACTCATGTGTCTATAAGAACTGCAGCAAGGGTGGAATAGACACAGATAGTACCTCGAATCATCTCGGGTGCGCCATGGTCGTAGGACTCCGCTGCCTAGAGCTATGCCTGTCTCTACCCGCCACCTCCATGTGGTCAGGGTGGACCTCCTGGTGGTGGTGGTGGTGGTATAGCCTGAAAACGTCTCCCACCACCTGCTACTCAGCCAGCTCCTCTGCCTCGTCTGCCTGCTCTCTATGGAATTCCACAGTCGACCCTCTGCCTCTGCCTAGGTAGTCCCTCAACCGTCTACTGCTCCTTGGAATGGTGGGTTGGGCAGTCATGAGCCATGTGGCCCTTCCCACCGCATGCATAGCACTGTTTGCCTCTCGTAATACTGGCTCTGCGCTGAGTGCCCCACACCTCTATGCCAGTGTCCAGAGGTAATCCGCCTAAGGGTCTAGTCCGCCTGGACCCGTGTGTCATCTGTTGACTGCTAGCTGCAGAATACTCTGCTACGTGTCGCCCTGCGGTAGGTCTCGCTGCTGATGTATGCTCAGCAAGAAAGCTCTCGATGAGAATGGCTCGCTCCAGTACCACTGCCTGGGTCGGAATGTTGAGGGAGATCAGTGAGGCCCTGATCTCATGCCTCAATCCATGCTCGAAGGTCTTGGCCCAGAGTAATGGGTCTCGTACCATGTTTGTCGAATAACGCTAGAGATCGGTAAATCTCGCCGAGTACTGGGCGACCGTCAAGTTTCCATGCCGCAGCTATACAAGCTCCTAGATGTGAACCGCACTGAGAGTGGCTGGGACGAACTCCGAGCGGAAGAGGTTCTCAAAGTCCGTCCAGAGGAGTGATGCCTCGTCGTGTACCTCATGCATCAAGCTCCATCATATGCCTGCTTCCGTGTGTAGGAGATCCGCTGCAAGGATCCCCATGAGGTCTGCTGGTGTCCCTACCAAACGGAAAACTCGTAAAACTGCCTCCAGCCAATCCTTGGATACCCGAGGGTCCGTATCCCCATGGAACCTTGGCGGTCTCTGACGCTGGAACTCGTGCAGTGCACTATGGCGATGTTCACTCTCAGCGGCTAAGGATTGTGGAATCGGTGGATCGATGGGTAGTGGTACCGCTGGTGCCTCTGCAGTAATCGGTCCCTACACCAAGGCTTCGTCGCTCAGTGCACTGTCGTCACGTACAAAACTCAGAACCCTAGCTGGCTTCTGTCATGGGGCCATCCTGAAAAGATACAGGTGTGCCATGGTCAAAATAGTATACCTGGTGAGCTGACACAAAGTAATCACAAAGAAAATTTTTAAAACACACATGAAATCAATGTTTTCATGCATTGAGTCAGAAATCCGAAGTCCGGGTCCTGGTGTAGGGATACGTCGGCCGCCGCACCAACACTGGACTCCCTAGACTAATAACCACACTCAATACCCTTAAAACTATTTCTTCACATACAAAAAGATCAGATTCCTGAGTTCTGCGGTAGAACCGAACTCCTCTGATACCAATTTGTCACGACCCATCCTCGGGGCCCGTGTCGTGACTACTGCAAGCCCACCTTCTATAGGACATGGGTTGGCTACTAGCACCATGGCATAATTCCCGATAATATAAGGGAATGAATTCCATTTGTAAAGTAAAAAAAACAGCTCAAGGTAAGCAAGAAGAAGTAAACACTATGTAAAACTGGGTACAAAAGTAAGTGCAGAAAATTAAGTGGGCCAGAATACAAACCCAAACTGAAAGTAAAGTACAAGTGAAGGGAAAGTACAACAACAGAAAGTAAAGCTGCAACGTCGATCCTTCCACTGGCAGTCCAACTTGAAGGGCGGGTACAGATAGCCACATCAGCTCCTCGGGTCCAACCGCCCGCTTCGTGAACGTCCCGCCCAGTGGTCCACCACTAGGTACCAACTTTATCCACAAGCCTCCACCACGATCAGCACTATCCGTCTTCTGAATCCAACACAATGTAGTGCAGGCATAGCCCGTGCAGGGGTGAGTATAGCTACTCAATAGGGACCCTCAGACCCCCGAAGGTCTCTCAGATTCCACAAAGGATAATCCACAAAGGAAAGAAACTATCATGAAGTAACATCCGACACTACTTAGGTATATGCCCATACATATACCTAAGTCATCATTTCTTGATCGTCTCCAACATCTGAGCCCAAGTAAAACCCAGTCCACACCGGAAAACTCAACCAAATACACACAGAAAATCATAACATAATCCACACAGGATACCAAGTTAATCTTATCGAAGATAGAGATTGAAAGTCATGATTCAGCTCACATAGGTATACCTCTTCGTAAGACGATAGAGATGATCAGATGTACCCACCGATTCATCTAAGTTGTCTGACCCACACAGTATCGATAGGTACTAACCCCTGTAATGACCCACAAAGGATTGATAGGTACTAACCCCCGCAATGACCCATGAAGGATTGAGAGGTTCTAACCCCCGTAATGACCCACACAGGATCTGACCCATAGAGGATCAGTATGCGCTTGCCCACACAGGACTGCTGACCGCTGACCCACACAGGATCTGACCCACAAAGGATCGGTAGCACTGACCCACGTAGGATCGCTGAGTGTTGTAGTCGTCGCCATCGAATCCATGGAGGATTCTTGTACAGTCGTAATCATCGTCGCAGTCACAGCCAGCTCTAGGATTCCCACACACAACAAGATCGTTCGGGAGGGTCCTCTCCACTAGTCGAGGGGTTGATACATCAACTGACATGAAGTACGGATTTGATGTATCCAAAAGTTCTGTATCGTTAATAGGAACTCAACGTCACAGACAACACATCAATCGGACGCCCAGTCTGAGAGTTATTGGCTTTTTCGTTCTAGGGGCCCGATTGGTTTTTAAGTCAAAACCAACCCGACCGTACTCCGACTGCATCCAAACCTCGAGTGGAATAAGTCAGAATATCCATCTCACTAAGAGGAATCCATCAAAGTTGACGGCACGTCAATCAGACATCCACAGCTCATGTTATAAGTGATTCCGCTCCGAGGGCCTGGTTGGTTTCGTGTACGAACCAACCCATCTGAACGCAAAGTTCTTTGAATCCTTGAGTGTAATATACCAAAACGACCGCCTCGATCCAAGGATCGCATCGTAGCTGACGGTGCATCGATCAGAGGTCTGTAACCCAGGTTACGGGCAAATGACCGAAAAAGTCTGTGAATAGGGGGTTCGGGCCCGGTCCGACCCGGCCTGATAACCCCTGGGTCGGCCAGAACCGGGTCGACCCAACCTGGGTCTGGGTCCGACCCATTAGGGCACGGCCCAGCCCGGGGGGCACGGCCCGACCTGGAAGTCTGGCCAGGAGGCCCGACATGGCGTGCTCGGCCTGGCCAGCGTGGCCAGACGGCGCGTCCGTTACGACCGAGCGGAAGGGGTGCGGGGGGCGCATTGCCCCCCTGTGTGAAACCGCAACCCCCATGAGGGGGGCCGCTCCTGCTGGCCAACACGAGGTTACGACCCCCGGCCCTTCTTGGAAGTCGGCCGGCCGGTTGCTGCCGCCGCGAGACCACCAGGGTCCCGCTCTACTGCTTCGGCGCCGGTGGCCGGATGACGGCCGCCGCTCCGTGCTCCGCCGCGACCTTGGTCTGACCGGCGCGGTGTGACAGTGCCGCGCCCCTCCGCCGCAGCCCCGGTCCAGCAACGGTGTTTTCGTGATTCTTCGGCGCGGCACGACGATGCCGCACATCCTTGCCACATGATCCCGCGATGTGCGACGACACCGCGCCATCTCCGTTCCAAACCACAACAAGTCCAGCAACATAATTAAGGGAGGAGGGTCGGTTGTGTTTGTGCGGTTTGGCCCCCTCCTATTAATCGATAACAAGCGGCTAAGATTACGAAGAATGCTCGAATATTCATGAACATATATTCAAACATCTACCTCGAGCGTTGTTGAACGAAGGCTCGTCGAGGAATTGAACGTCGCGGAAGATGGCGTCGTGGAAGGAGAGGGTCGTTGGCGTCACAGTACACGGCATCGCGTCGTCGATCTCTGAGGAAGGTGTCTCTCACCGTCGCCCATCATCGGATGTCGGCGTTCTTCGTCGGTGGCTGTGCGT
Source organism: Viscum album (assembly GCA_963277665.1). Classification (NCBI taxonomy): domain Eukaryota; kingdom Viridiplantae; phylum Streptophyta; class Magnoliopsida; order Santalales; family Viscaceae; genus Viscum; species Viscum album. The sequence goes on along the minus strand of OY728146.1, from coordinate 1,869,162,864 downwards.
GGTTCGCGTTCTTCGACGAAGAAGAAGAACTTCAAGCCCTAGAGCTTTTCCCCCCAATCCTCTCACAACCCAACAACTCTAATAAAATAAGTGTTTGTCTTATTTTATTTCTCACGCCAAACATTTTGAAATCAAAAAACGAATCAATCAATTAATTGAATTAATTGAGGAGTTTAAACCACCCAATTAATAAGGCGTTTATTATTCAGTTTAAATGCAAGAGTTGACTTACATTTAAAGACGGTGCGGGTGCGTTACCTAATTAAAGGTGGGGGTTTCGTGGAAGTTGAAAAGGTGTGGCTCGTGTGGGCCCCACCCCACAAATATCCTACCATGTGGAGTAGGATATAGTGGGTCCCACATCAACAACTTATCATAGGGTAAAAAACATAAAATAAAATAAAATTGGCTCCACCATTTTATTTTATTCTTTTAATTAACCCAAAATTTTAAAAACCAGACCTGAGCAAACAAAACTCTGGAAAAGGTGTTCCTAAGCAATTAACGACGTTGCGATTCCATCGACGTCCTTGGAATTATATTCCGATCACCAATTCAAAATTTAGGAAATCCCGCTCGTTCGTTCACTGTATGTACCCGAGCTAATCTTTGGAAAATGATTCCGGGCACACCGGGCCTAGGAATCAGGTGCCGTCAAAAACTGCGTTCTTGAAAAATCCCAAAGAAAATTATGAAAAAAATTCCCTTGAATTTTACGGGTCTTTACATTATGAAGGTGCATGTAATTCTTATGATAGTAAATATGTCATGAACATATTTATAATTATGGTTATTGTCATTAATTTTTTTAATTACAATTTATTTTTATTCAATTATTACAATTTACATAAGGTATTCTTATCATACCACCATTCTTTTCGGTTGGAAATCATTCCATCCATTCCCATATTCCTAATATTTTTTTATATTTTTTATACATATAATATTTTTACAGATAAATTTATATTAGCCATGACATTCTTTTATAATGATTTGGAAGGAACTGTTTAAATGTTTTTTGTATGAGAAATATTTGACTCTCTTTGCAAAAACATGAAATAAATGATTCTTTAAGGTTTATTTTCCTACAGGATTTTAATTATCCCTAGAAGTCATATTTTATATTATGATTATATTATAATATTCCATTTTTTTCAATAGATATCATATTTTCATTATTTTTTTATTTTCAAAAATAAAATTGTTACAAAAATTAAAGTATATTTATTTTTTCTTTTCAAATAAATATTCCAATTTCATTATAATATTTTTTTCATCTTGTATAATGTTTTTATTAGTTTATAATAGTTTTATATGGGTTTTCTATAGTGATACAATCCTCTTTTATTCTCATAGTTGTTCAATATAATTTTATTTTATTTATTGATTTGAAAAAATATAGAACTTCAATATGTGATCTATTTAAATATGGATGTTTATTAAATAATTAGAAATTTTGAATATGGATTATATTTTTTATTCAATAAATAATAGGATGAATATAAATGGCATATTTAGTTATGTGTGGGCCCAAAATTTTATATCCAATCTATATATTAGTAGGTACTGATACATAATATATAAGGGATATTTGGTGTATTCCTTACATATTTATGTATCATGTATTCACATTGGATAATTCATTTGTGATTACCATTTTTGTAGCATGAATATTATCACTCTAAAACTAGTTAATGTATAAAATTTGATAATTTATGTACATTTTTTGTCATAGGATAAATTCACCCTTCATGATATTATTTATAGTGAAATTTTGTAATTATATATCTCTTTTATGTTAATAATGACGTTCTTGTTCAATGATATCTTCTAATTTATGCCTTATCTAAAAAAACACTTGATCTCACCCTAGTAGTTATTCTATATACACAGGGTTCACAAAAATGATATCTTAATGAATGGAAGGATATAAAAAAAATAATAATATTTTCACTATAATTTAACAATTTATTTAAGGATTTCAAAAGTAAATTGAGAATAAATTGTATATATTTTCTTTTGACACTAGAAAATATTTGGATCATTTTACATATGAAAGTTTTTACTCTATTCCAACATAATAATATATATATATGTATATTCTATGGCTCACTAGAGTTGGGGTAGTTACAATATTTAGTGTAATTGTTTCCACTATAATAAATTACATTGTGTTTTTATATATAATGGGACATTTAGTATTTTAAATTTGGTGAATGATATACAATAGGGATGTTGATGTCTTTTGATGATGAAATATAATTTGAATTTTTTGGATCAATACGTCTTTGGAATTTTACACTTCGTGGTCAATTTTTTTAGTCATTAAAAAAAATTTAAATTATGAATTTATTAAATAAAGGTGGGAAAAATTAAGAATGAATAATATATAATTCCAGAGATATTAGAGTGATAATATTGTGCACTTTTTGATTTAACATTTTATCATTGAGCATTTTTTTAGCATTATTATAAATAATGTGTTGTTATTCAATACCTCGATTCTAATATATGCTACTGATTTATAATTTTTGATACAAGAAGCTTCATTTATTTAATTACTTGATTCTAATTTTATACTCTAGGATGCCAATTTTTATGTGCAGAAAAAAATTATTACATTGTATAGTATATTATTTTACATTGATATTCTTCCAAATATGACATAAAACAAAATAAAATTGTTACATTCAAATTTAATTTTTTTTTAAAATGATTTTTGGTTTTAGTATGGAATTTTTAAAACTAGAATGTAGAAAAATTTGAATTTTTTTCAAAACAATTGATGAAATATGGGGGCTAGAATGGGTCTGGATAAGCCTATTTATGTGATATTTTTTTATTTTTTATAAAATTATACTTCAACTAGATGGTAAGAGAGAGAGTAATCTATTTATTTATTTCCAACCCTTGGTAAAATGGTTATGGTAATATAATTATTAGTCAATAGTCAATTGATATACCATTGTTCCCATTTTTGTTTCACTTTAAGAGTTCATATTCAAAAATTAAGACAATTCACATTTTGGAAATGTTATTCCCTAATTAACATTAGTCTCCATCACAATTCCTCACACATATTGGCGATCACCAAACACTCACTACCCCACCATAATATAATTTGTTAAAAAATATAGAAATTTTTTAGATAAAGATATAGATCATCAAAAAAATTTGAAACAGAAATTATATAATTGAAGCATATAAAAATTCAAAATTAAATACAAAATTTAAAATGGAAACCAATTTGTAGAAGAAAAAGAAACAGTTTTGTACCATTAAAATTAGAGACACAAAAATAGTAGTTAGTACATCCATCCCCTTTCCTAATCACTCACATGAAGTACACCTCTATTTTTGTGGATGACAGATTTATTAGGAGAGACGTGACATTAAAATGTAAATTATAATAATAAACGAAAACAAGGGAAATAAATCTACATCATTTTGTCTTCCTGATATTTCTTAAAAAAATCCTCAATAAATATACTCACAATCTATTATTTTTAGTATTTTGAGATTCTCATGGTATCTTAAATGGCCAAATTAATTGTTCTCTTATCCTAATGGGTCATCCCATGTTATTTAAAGGGTTTTGAACAGAAAAATTAGTCATTAATAACAATTTATGGATGTTGTATGATAGTTAAATTTCAAATGAAAAATATTTAAAATGATTAATATATAGTATTGGGCTTCATATTTCCAAAATAGTTTCAATGATGAATAGTTGATTCAAATTGGGTAATACCCTAGCCTAGCTTTTCATGTATATTTTTCTTGACTTATTACATGTATTTTATTCACATGGGATTCATATCATGAATGTCAGTTACTTTGTGTGTAATGTTATTTTTATTTCCCATTTTCCCATTGTAATTCCACTTCATCATTTTGAAGATTTGGATTTGTTCCATTAATATAAATCATCTTTAATCAAATTTCAAAAATATTATGTCATGCCGTGATACTTTGTGGCATGCCACGAAGTGTTTAAAATATAATACATTGGCCTCTTTTTTTTGAATTTTACTCAGACTCCTTTCTAACCAAAAAATTAAAAATACTCCAAATTTTATAGTTTAAATAAATTAATTTTAAAAAATGGACCTTTTAAAATCCAAATATATATGCATAAAATGGTTCTGTCTATTCAATCAAACATATAACATGATTATCTTCATTTATGTCAGCTAAAAATTAAAAATTATGAATAACATGTTACCAATATTAAAATTACCAATAAATTAAAAATATTGGTCATCAATGGTGGTTAATCCTTTCATGATTAACATTAAACATAAATTCAAATTTATACTCTTCATACAAAATAATAAACATTAGAATTGTACTTATTTTCATGGAGAAATTTTGGGTCCTCCCATCTCATTCATTCATATATCACAATTCATTATTAACACACATTTTGAGTCATTATTTACATAATAAAGGGTTTCTTCTACCCATTAATAATTATTAAAAAAATTAGAGTTTTTCTATAATCATTAGTAAATAATCAATTTTTATAACCTTAAAAGGAAACAATGTATTCCACCATGTTAAAAAAATTCACATTATACCATGAGGGGTTTTCAAAAAATGTTATAATTAATATGCATCTTTAGGTGGTATGATTGATTATATAAATATTATATCTTCAAAAGAGGGTTATCATTAATGCATACTAAGTTATAAAAATTGTAAATTCCATTTTGAATATCCTATGTAAAATGATAACTCCCTATCCCCCCAACATAGAGTAAGGTTATAATTAGTGAATGAATAATGAAACGATTAAACCTTCTATAATTTTTATCTATTTATTTTTTATTTTCCATTATTAATGTTTTTCATAGAATAATTATCACATCCACCACCCAACCACGCACTATCGATAGATCATCGGTTTGGTATTGGTAATTTTTTATTTTCCAAAAAAATAACCCATCTTTAATCATTATTTTTCTTTTTATTATTAGTTTTAAATGAAGGTAAAACAATAAGTACACTTCTTAAAAATTGATTGATTAAAAATAACAAAAATAGAACCTCCACACTTTTCCAAGAAAAAAAAAGAAAAATATTCTTCCAATACTTCTTGTATACCCCATAGTTAATCATTAAAAATAATACATTATAAATACAGTAGGGTATGAATAGATAAAAAAATGAATTTAATGTGTCTCATTAATTGAAATTTCATTCATGAAGTGTATAAATTTTAAGATGTGTATTCTGTAGAGTTTCTAAATTCATGAATCAACTATTTCTAAGGACATAAAAAAGTTGAGAGTGTGTGAATATTATATAATGCTAAAATTGGCTTCATGGGAAGGGTGGATTGGGTCAACAAATGTGGGTTTCCTCCCAAAAGAACAATTTTTAATGTTGCTTTCTATACTCAAAAAAATTAAAATTAGTGAAATTCTAGACTATAAGACTCCATTCCATAAACATCATCGATGAAGTGTAACCAATGAATTATAATTCACTATTTATTTAATTTTAATTAAGATGGAGCTACTTAATTTAATCAAATTTAAAGGGAATGTATAACCTGGTTTGTCTTTATTGTTAGCTATTCTCTAGGAATGTAATATCCTTAACTAGTTCATGAGGTATGGTCCAATGGTATATCTTAAGACACTTTCAATTTATATCGTTTGGGTTTATTTATCCCTCTCTTGTAACATGACCATAACCAAATGGAATACGTGAATAATAGTAAAGGGTCCATCCGATGTGAAATTAAATTTAACTAGAATTAGTTTGAGCCAAATGTTATATAAAAACACATGATCTCCAGGATTAATGATTCTCAGTTGTATCATCATGTCATGGGAAATAATTATTCAATATTTTTGAATATTCTAATATTCAAAACCATCCCTCCATATTTACTCTAACTCCTACAGCTGCAATATCCTCTCATTACAAGCACGACCATGGTCCAAACTTCTCTACCTCACATCCTACTATGCTTTGTGTTCTAATTCTATAGAAAGTGGAATATTTTTATATAAATAAATATGGATAAAATAATTCCTATGGATTTATTATAGTAGTTAAAATAATTTAATAGGGTATCTTCCCTCTTCTAGATTCTATCCATCATGTTTGATTTTACAATTTTTTCGTGAATTCCCCTAATTTCACTATAGAAAACATATTTGTAGTTATTTTTCTAGGTATGATATGGGGTTAGTTTATTATATTTCACCTCATACCATTTAAGTAATTAATAAATTTTTATATTATAGAAGTTTGTTCCATGGTCTCTAATAATGGCACATAGTACCCGAAACCTTCAGGATTTTTATTCTCTATTGAAATCACAATCAACATTAGCATTAACAGTTATAATTTCTTTTACTTCCAAACATTTTAAATAAAAATCTGCAATGTTTAGATTATACGAATAAAAAATGAATCATAATTTGGTCCATTGAATTATATAAACCAAAAATTATAATTTTCATAACATGACATTTTTTTAATATTTCATTTCTTTTTTAGAATATTATAGAAAACTTGAATTTTTCACTTTTTATTCAGATCTCATCTTCATATTTTAATATTATGGGCCAATAAATTCAAGATTATATGCCACTATTTCAGACATTTTGGGGTCTTAAATGAATGCTAGATTCTAATGTGTGGTAAATTTCTAATATTGATTAAATTTAAATTTTATGTAAACATTTTTCAGTTACATTATTTGTTTATATTATCCAAAGGAATTTGTAATCCAAAATAAAAAATATAGGTAATTATTTACATTTTTACTTCTAGAGAGAGTTTAAAACAGATATACCCTTATAAGTAACTACATAATTTACCATGTTGGCATGAAATGGTACATCACCTTTTATGATGTAAAGTTATTCACCATGAAATTGATCATTAGGTGGGTTTGGACCTGGAATCCCCACATTGGTAGTCTAATGCAGTCTGTTGTGATGATCAACCACTTTATTTTTGGATTCCAATTTTGTAAATTATCTCCAAGATCAACACATATAAGAGAATCATACATCTTACCAGTCATGGATTAACATTTTTCTTATTTATTAGATACCTATGAACTATATGATCATAAAAAAACCTTAGTTCCTTGTATTTTTATATAAATTCATCTTGCATAATAAATACATTAAAGAGTTAATTTAATATAGTCATGTGATTAATATAAGGGGAATCCAGTGTACATGATGTGTTATAAATTACGTGAGGATTTATTTCAGTTGTATATTGAAGGGCAACTCCCAAATCTATATTTGATGTTTAAAGTAACAGCTTAGAAAATGGTACCTCCTGAGTTGTTGCATTATTTTCGTTGTAATAATCCTTTTATTTGAATCATAAAATACTTTCATGCACACATTATTGAAAATAAAACCAGATTGATTTAACATTCATCATGAAACTGGGTGACAAATATTACTGAAATATTTCATTCATATTCTGTAGAAACACTCAATGCCTAAAAATGATCTATCATTCTTATAGAGACATGAATACGAAAATGTGTTTATTACATTACCCATTGAATTATGTTCCTCATTTACTTTCACTAATATTATGTGGCATAAAACTACTCATTTTTCAAGAATGAAATAAAAAATCTTAATGTAAGAACCAAATTTTTTCACAATGATATGTTTTTAAAAAATCCAAAAACCCATATAAATTACCAACTAATTACTGAAAAAAATTTATTTATAATTAAATATCTCTAGGAATTCCAAAATATAATCTTATTAAATACACATCCGACACCTTTGAAATTTAGCTAGGGAATTACATAGCCCAAATGATAACCTCTTAAAAGAAAACGTTTCAAAATAATAAGTTATGGTCATATTAACCCGATCATTTAGGGAAATCGGTACCTGTAAGTATTCTAATAAAACATCTATAAATAAATAATAATATTTTACAAATACTGTTTATATTATCTGATATATGAATGAAATATGGAAGTTAACATTTTATCTAACTTTATATGAATTTCTACAATCCATACTCACCATCCAACTACTTTGTATTTTCATGGGGATTAGTTCACTTTGTTCATTATTATATGATTTTTTATAACTGGTAATGAATAACAATATATAAATATTATATAATAGAACATATTGGGTATGATTCTTGGTATATCACTTTAACTCCATCAAATTCATTGGAAATTTATTTTTATACGATCATTCAGAGTCTTTTCATGGTAATGGGATGGGTTGTTAAATGTGATCATCGATAATTTTTATCCTTACATAAGGTAGAATTATTTTAATCACTCGTAAGTGTATTTGACTCTAGAAATGGGGGTTATTTGAGGGATGATATTAAAATAGGCTTCCTATATATAAATAATGGGTCTCATATATCATGATATATTCTCTTTATACATCATCAAAAAACCAGATGTAACCTCTTCTTCTATCCGGAAAATAAAATGTTTAGATTTCTAGGTACTAGTACATTCAAATGAAACATATTCTCTTAATGTTATTAATTTATAAAGGATTTCAAAATCATTGATAGGATCTGTAAATTCTTAATAAGATATTATACAAATTGAGTGACCAATGGAAGAATTTCTCATCTCACAATGAATGATAATGTGTATTGTACTATACCCAAGTTCCATTTTGGGTGTTCCTTTGTGGATATTGATGATAGTGTTAACTATCTTTAAGAAATGTATCCCCACGGTGGTGGGAGAGTGTCATAGTACTCTATATTCTTCTCGGATATGAGCATAATTGTCTACTAGAAATTTTATACTTCTTAATCGTATGTGTATATATTTTATAACTCAATCTATGAAAACTATTGACCTATTTTTAAACTATACCACTACACATGTTGTATTTGATTATCCATTCATAAAGGATGAAAATAATGAGTGAGGAATGATATTTATTGATGAAACCAAATCACATAATTCATTAGTAAAATCTAATTATCTAATAGTATATAGAATAGAAAGTTTCCTTGTATGTTGACATTTTAGATCAATTGTGTGATGAGTTCTGAGATGCTTCTACCTAAGATGATTCTCACATTAAAATACAATCGCATTCTTTTCAAGAAATATACTTTTCAAAACTATATATACATTTCACTATCATTCACATTGACTCTAAGAGTGAGATTTTGATCTCAAATATCATTAAGGTTTCCATAATTTCTCATTGTAGTATCTCATCTTCACCCTTATTCAACTCAAAAAACAAAGAAGGGAATTGTTCATGGATGTCCCCCTATTCACTTTTATTCTTCTATAATGGAATTTACATTATTTATTTTTTAAAAACAGACATTAAATTTTCATGATCCTTATTCATTTCACATTGTTTAGTTAATTTTCTACCTTTTTCTTAGATTTTTCAGGCAAATGTTTTTCCAGTGGATGGATGTCATTTTTACATCATGAAATAATATTACCTACGCTTTTCCGGGGATTCAAGAATGTCTGAACTGATAATTTTCCTTCATTCATAAAAATAATGTCAAAAAAATATTTAGAATATTCTACATAAATCATTCAAGTATTCATTAAACCAATCAACATCGTATTGTAGTTATTTGTTCTTAGATGATGTTGTACAAGTTTATGACTAGTCATAAATATTCTAAATTAAATGTGGTGCTTGAAATTATTTATTATATGATTGATGATATTGTGTTTTATTATACTATTGTTGATGATGTAATGGATATTTTCTTGGGTATTAATTCTAAAATGGATGTCTATATTGGTTCTATTGAAATTTTCATCGCAGGAAGGAGGATACACAACTTTTTATCCCCTCTACATCATGGGATTTTTTGTGTAACAACCTAAAGATAGCCATAAGATAAAAACCTATGGTGAGGCATGTTTTCCATTATCATTTGTACCAACCATGACAATTAGTACACTTCTCATTTCATTATGATCATCATCAAGTAACAGTGATAATTAAAAAGAATTCCTTACCCTATAGATTCCTCTCATTCTCATAACCTTGGTGATGAATTACTCAGAGTTCTACACAATATTTTCAATAAGCCCTAAGGATTCATATAGCATATTTTCAATTATGGATTATAAATATTAGGTTTCAACAATATTTCGATTAATATTAATAATTTATTTATATAATAAAATGATAATGTGGTATTCCCTAACATGTTGGTGTGGGAATATGGTGTAGAGCTTCTTGAATTCCTACCAATACTAATATATAATTTCCTAATTTATTGGTGAATATCCTATATCTTATTTCTGATAGTTGTGATATTTGATGTGGGAAAACCTCATTCCATGACATATATTTATAGATTTTACTAATCATGGAACCCTCATTTTTAAAAACTATAAAATAATTTATTTTCCACTCTCTTAAGTGAAAATAGAAATTCCCTCTACTTTACATATTCATCCTCGTCTACTACGGTTCTAAAACATGAGCATAAAGGTTTGAATATCTAAATAAGTATATTCAGCTATTATCGTACTAGAATATTAAATTTAAGCATAAATCAAATTATGTTAATAAGGAATTATAAATCATATTCTATGGTAGGTACAACAAGTTGATTTTTTTGTTCGAAAATTGTGATGTGAATTGATCACACATTGTTTGGTTGGTATTCCCATCCATTATATTAGGTTCAGATTAAAATTCAGGGTTTTTAATGATTTTTATAGGATAAATTATTTACATTTCTTCCAATTTTTTTCTAAATTTGGTTATTGTCCGTGAAATTTAAATATGAAATACCATTAAATGGTTTGTTGAACTATAGGTCATCCAAATTTATTTTTCTTATACTTTTTTGTGTTTTGAGGTACCACTTCATCAAAAATGGGACAATGTTTTATCCATAGTTGTTGTGGGGACTGGAAAAACAAATTTTGTTACATAATATATTATATTAGTTAACCTAGGGAATCACCCATATAGTAGTGCACTCAAAAAAAAAATTTCACCTTTTTGGTTATTTTAGGAAAACATTATTTATGGTTCTAGTTGTGTTTTTTAGAAACTAAATAGAATAAAAAATTAATTTGTTTTAAAACAATTGAGAATGATAGTGACAAGATCAGGTTTCAGTAAACCTATTTTTATAGTAGTATAACTTCAATTTTTTACCAATAATGCTTTTGTTAGAATATAAGACATATATTATTCTATTGATTCATCTCCCCCTAGTAAAATGGTGATGGTAAGGCATTCCTAAAAAATATTTAAATGTTCTAACCCCTTACTATTTTTATGGATTTTAAATAGATCCAATTTGAAAATTAATGGATATCCTAATTGGTAATTATTATTTCATAATTAAAAATAGACTCTGTGATAATTCCTCACATGTTCTGGTGATCATTAAACTATTTCCACCCAAACCTATTTAGTTCGATAGAAAATAGATACTATGTGGTTCGTGTGATATATGGATCACCAACCATGGAAATTGAAATAAAAAAACATACTATAGCATAGAAGCTTTCATAATTAGAAATATTTTTAACAATTGAAACTAGTTTAAGAAGAAATGGAAGAGTGTTTATTCCGTTAATTGTAGAAACATAAACATTTTTTTTAAATCCATGCTTTTTCCGAATCACCCATAGTAACTACCCCTCTATTTATGGGGAGGTCATGTTGATTCGGGAGGAGGGAAACATTAAAAAATAAAAAAATAAGTAATATAATGAAGAGAAATAAATCTATTGAGGGGGGTCATCAAGAGATACTCTCATTGATCAATCCCTCATTAATATCCACATTCTCTCTTATATATATGCTTCTGAGATGATCGATCCACCATATATGGCTCAATTAATGGGCCTCCCATCATAATCAAATGTCTTGAAGAGTTTATATATTTTTATGAAAACAATTTTATATAAAATTTAATTTTTTGTCATAGTTTGTGAGTTTTAAATCATTTATATCCTATTCATTTCTTCTAATTTGTAGAAAATGGACTCATATTTCTAAAAGATATCACATATTTAATAATGGATTCATGATGTGTAATGTGCAAGATGAACTATTAATGTGTTGTATCTAGTATTATATTATTTTGAGATTTACATTGTGAATATCATATACTAGATCCATAATGTTATTTTTCAAGCTAGTATCACATATATTTAATCTATATATTCATTTTAGAGCTTGGGATTTTCGTTTTTACTTTTCTCAATCATCAATCGAGATTCAAATATTTGATTTCATGCTTCCTTACTTCACTAAGCATTATGAAGTTTCTATTAAATACATTGTTCGTATCTTTCTATCATTTATATTAAAACACCATATCCTACCAAAAACATGAAAATAACCATATTCAGACTTGTTAATAACATAATTTATTAAAGAGTTCCATATTATATCCAAAAATAAATGCCTAAAATTGTTCTGTCATAAATCATATATAATGAGTGATGTCTTCATATAGTTATAAAGAGAATTTCATAATACATATTCTTATACATGATACTGATTGTGATGTTTCATGTGATCATATCCATTTTGAAACCACCCTTAATAAATTGATCTAGATTCATTACTCATAATCTCAAATGATGTATGATATGTTAGTACGTCTCATTGACCATTCCCTCAATTTGATCCCATTTTTAAAACTATATATATGCCTTTAAAATATTTTCTCTCTTATAAATACTATCAAGGATGATCAAATGGTATTTTCCTTTTTAAAAATACTAATAAGGTACTAGATCGTGGATATCTGATAGGTAATATATATTTATTATTAGAAAGCTGATTTATTTTTTCATTATTCTTTTATAATAACATTATTTACAAGATAACATGGGACAATTTATTTTATTTTATATGCGATAGTTAAATGGTACAAAATTTCAATATACATCATCTAATTGTGGGAGAGATTCCTTGATATGTGTTGACCTATTTTATTATATATTAACTAATAACATACGCATATACATTTGGCGTACATGTGAACATTATTATTTTTTATTTATATAAGAAAATGGAACAATAGTATATGGATGATTAATATAGGTTATTCAAAAAGAACACGGTAACATGGAACTGAGGGTGAGTAGAAGACAACGGTTAATAAATTATTTATTTTTTATGTTGATATTTTTAATAACAAACTTGAGAACCCAAGGGTGACCAAAGAATTAATTATTATATGAAAACCCATTCTAAAAACATTTATTTACATATATTCTGAAATTTACTTATCACATCTCTCTAGTGTGTCATGTAACTGTTTTATCACATTTTCACAATTTTTTTTCGAATTTAACATTACATAGGAAAAAGGGTGTGATATTGGATATTTTGGGATCTCAATGACGAAACCAAAAATATAAGTGATAAAATTATCTATAGAAGTAGAAAATTATATTTTCTACAGAACTCATATGGTTTTTAAGAAAAATTCAAGAGTCCCTCATAATAACCATACAAGTATATTTTATATCAATAGTTTCTTATGGGAGTGGACATCTACTAAAAATTGATTGGTTAAATATAAATACTATAATTGAAAATGTACATATTTATGTCATAATTTATAGGAAATTTGGGGCATCTCAAATTCATCATATGTGGGGGTTTGAGGTTAAAATGTAAATTAAATTTATACAAGGGAGTACAATGATGTTTGATTATAGGGACACAAGTAGAGAGCATCAAATATATCTAAAATAACAAATGTTTTTATAAAAACACATATCGAAGAACATATTGGTTTAGAGATTAAATAATTTGGAAAAAACATTAACTATCAATAGCCATAATCATTGTACACTAGAAACAACATAATACAGAAAGTTTATTTCAAATCTATCACAAAGTATCTACATTAGAATATATTCAATTCAAAATTATTTTTCCTATAGTCGTAACATAAGGAAAAGAAATACTATTAATGGTGTGAGGTCAGTTGCATAATTAGGGTAAACAAAAGCATTTAGAATAAAATCATATATGTGTTCATAATATGAGAGCATTCTTATATTTAGGATTCTTAAAATATAATACCCAAAAAGGAATGGATAATAAATCAGGGAATAAGGCTTGAAATTACAATTAATAGGAATAAAAAGAGTGTGGAATCACGAGTAAATAAAAATGATCCATGAGATCAAAAAATAGTCCTGAGAATAAGCATAAATCAATGGAACATCCTTAAAATATTGTGTAAACAACATAATTTTAGCCATCACTATAATGACCAAAACAACCAGTTCCCAAAATTATTAGAATATAAGATAGAAAAATGGAATCCCTATTATGGATCCTTGTGAGAACACGTTGCACGCGCCACCTTATTTTCAAAATCTCTTGACTGTTATATCTTGCACTGCCTCGCATCCGCCACTCCCTTTGGCCCCACCTGATCTTTTGACCCTCTCCTGCTGAGTCTATCCTCCTCCCTACCTGGGGACCATATCCCTCAGCTTTAGATAGATATTTATACTCCAGAAGGGGCCTTCCCTAGACTAGACCCCCTCCTTTATTACAAGCTGTTTTCCCGGGATCATGTAGTTCCAATAGCTTGTTTCAGGTCTCATGTCTCATCCCTCTCTTCCCTTGGAACATGCATCTCATTCAGGGATGCCCTATAGGGTCCATCTTGAGCATCCCTTCATCCCCTCCTCCCAGCGTTCAATGTGTCGTCAGCACAAGCCTTTTGGGAGGGTCATCACAATCGTCTAGACGTCCCTGAATCTTCTTTTCTAGAGGTGAAGGCATGCTTCAATTGGAGGTGGGTTGGGATACTAGGGTTGGCCCGAATAACCTCGTTCCTCCTCAAACCGTCCCAGAAGCGGATCACACACATGGTGCTGAACCTCTTCCACCTTCCTTAGTGGGACCAGAGTGTCTCCACGTCCCATCGCATAAGGGAGATCTAGTGGCTTTTTAAACCTTAGTTACCTTTTTCATGAGGTGGTTTCCACCCCAACAATTAACAATTTCCAATATGTGCACCCCATTTTCATGAATCCTTTTGATGATGCTAATCTAGTGGTGGTTCAAATGCCTGATTCCCAGTCCTAGGGACATATAGATTTGCTTCCCCATGCCCAAGATCATTCAATTAATGCTCTTTATGGTAACGAGTGGGATCTCATGGAGGTATCCAAGACAATAGTTTTGGACTCTGGATAGCTCCCATAAACTTATGCATTCGACTGCTCCACAATTCTTACATAAGTCTCTCCACCTCAGAAACCAATAATCATTAGGAGAATATCTACAGTCTCACCTTGCAACTGGAGTGAGAGGAATTTTCTCTCTCAGGTGGGATCTTAAACCATAGTAGAACTCGGTATGTGTACAAGGTACAAAACAAGGAACTAGAAGGTGAGGCGACCCTCCCACTTCCTGAACGCTATGAGTTCTAGAGATAATCCTAGGATACTATTCCTTAAATGATTCTCTTGATCATATGGAATATTTAAGGCATTTGTTCCCTGGATATGTTGGATTTCATATCATTAGAGATCTCCGAACACAAGGCAGTAGTTATTGATGTTCTTGAACACAAACAACATCCCAATCAGATCAGGGAGTGCTATAGAATGATCAAACTGCATGGCTGCATGCACTCTGACCTTATTAACAATCAAATTTGAATATTTTGGTATAAATAATTCAATGTGGATATGGTTTAGGTTAGAAACTAGTTCATTGCAGTTAAGTTGTGTCAATGTCACTTCTTTTGTTATTAGTCTATGGGAGTTGTGATCATCATCAAATAGTGGTTCTGTGGGAAGGAAATGAAATGTTTGATCATGGTTCTCAGCCATAGATCATGTGTGGGGGGATTTCAATATTTTTCTGGATCTTGTAGATGGAATTATTGGGGTCCAATTCCCATGATCGCTATCCTAGATTTTATCCAATTCATGGAAGGCAAGGGGATCATGGACCTCAGATATTGTTAAAAAATATGTTGGAAGAAAGAGAAGACAGTTAGAACCTTGATGTGTGAATCGGGTTCACTGTCTAAAACGGTTTGATCCACCCCCACATTGATGTTGTAGGGTTCTCTGTGGAAGTATCCCTCGAGGATTTCACCACGGTTTGGGGAAAATCAAACACCAATTTATGATTGCCCTGCTGCCCTGATGTTGGGAGAACTCGGGAGAACCTCTTGGATTGAATAAAAAATTGATCTAATATATAAACAATCTCATCATCACTTATTTATAGATTA
The DNA here is from genome assembly GCA_963277665.1 of Viscum album. Taxonomy (NCBI): domain Eukaryota; kingdom Viridiplantae; phylum Streptophyta; class Magnoliopsida; order Santalales; family Viscaceae; genus Viscum; species Viscum album. The sequence goes on along the minus strand of OY728146.1, from coordinate 1,869,146,634 downwards.
GAAATGGTTTAAATTGCACAGTTCAGTCAAAGAACACAATAGTTCAACCGAAACATGACAACTCTTGGTGAGGGACACATCGATTCAATCCCACCATTTTGATCAAAGAACACCTTGGTTCAACCGAAAAGACACAACTCTTGGTGAGAGACACACCAGTTCAAATTTGAAAGAAAAATCTATTTAAATAATTTAAATAAAATTATAACAATAAATATTTTGAATAAAATATATAAAAAATATATAAAAATACCCCACTTTTATTCGTAAATATTTATTCTCCAGATCACAGGTGATCCATTATACATAATAAAGGTATCTTTCGATTTAAACCTTTAATTAGTATCATTATCTCATTGTTTATCAGATTTATATGTTATCGAAACATTAAACTTATTAACCTTTAAGATAAACCATTGAAATCATACATATAATGAACGTTCATCCATCATCTCAATTTTTAGCACTTTTAAGGCCATGTGCTTATATCCTTTTCATGAACTCTGTAAGGAGTAATCCCATTAACTCTTGTATGATGCGGGACCACTTCTAAGTTCACATAGGAAAAATATTACAATGTGATTCCGTAATTATAGAACATAACTCATTGAGTCTTAATATTTTGGTAAGAGTTTAAAACTCAACCTCTTGTCATAACGGACGATATTGACACCAAAAATTGGGGTTATTTTTGTCAATATCAACAATCATCTTCGTAACTTTTTTTTACCCATTAAACACTTTGATAAAGATCTACCTAAAGAAAGTGCTAGGTTTCCATTACTAAAATTATTTACTCAATGGAATTGAACCCCATATCTTTATTAGTTTCACAAATAACCTCTCTCGTCAAAGATTTTGGAAATGAATCTTCATGGTTTTTACATGATCTCAAATAAAAAATTGTGATGGTGCCATCTTGTAACAATTGTTTCACATAATCGTGACTCAAACTTATATGTATAGACATTCCATTGTACATGCAACTATATGACCTTGATAATGTTGCTTCACTATCAGAACTGATAGATATAGGAGGCATCGAACTAGGCCACAATCTAATATCCAATAATAGAATCCCAATCCATTCAGCATCCTTTCCACATGCCGCTAAGGCGATAAAATCTGACTCCATGGTCGAAAGTGAAATAAATGTTTCTTTCTTTCTTTCCCAAGAAATAGAACAACCTCCATGAGTAAACAACCATCCCGAAGTGGATTGGTTATCACCAATACTGGTAATCCAACTTGAATCGGTGTATCCTTCTAATACAGTCGGATAGTCATTATAGCATAAGAATAAATCTTTGGTCTTTTTTAAGTATCAAAAAAATCTTGTTATACATCTCCAATGATCCACACTAGGATTACTAGTATATCTACTCATTTTACACAACACAAAAGAAATATCAGGTCTAGTGCAATGCATCGCATACATTAATGAACCAGTTACACTTGAAAACTCAAGTTGAGCAATAGCTCTAACTGTATTTATAAAAAGTTTAACTCTAGAATCAAATGGAGTATTGAAATCCTTGAAACCAAGATGATCAAATTTATTTAACATTTTGCCTATGTAATGAGACTAAATTAAATAATAACCCCCACTATGTTTTCTATCATTAATTCCTAGAATAGTATCAACTATTCCATGATCCTTCATTTTAAACATAGAAGATAAGTAATTATTTGTTTCGAATATACCAATCATATTGGGTCCAAAAATTAACATATCATCCACATATAAACACACAATAAATCCATATTCTTTTGTGAACATTTAATAAACACATTTATCCACATTATTATGAGAAAAACCATTAGATAATACAATAGAATCGAATTTCTCATGCCATTACATCAGAGCTTGTTTATGACCATAAAGAGATTTAATGAGTTTACATACTTTGTTTTCATTACCTTGTGAAACAAACCATTCTGGTTGTTCCATGTAAATCTCTTCATTTAATTCTCCATTTAAAAAGGCAGCTTTGACATCCATTTGATGAAAATACAAATGATTTATTTAAGCTAAAGAAAATAATAACCTTATTGAAGTAATTCGTGCTACAGGGGCATATGTATCAAAATAATCAATCCATTATTTCTTTCTAAAACCTTGAGCAAGAAAACTAGCTTTAAAAGATTGAATGTTACCATTGGAATTATATTTCTTTCTGAATACCCATTTACTAATAATAGGTTTTGAACCTCTTGGTAAATCCATAATAACCCAAGTATTATTCCATATAATAGAAACCATTTCATCACTAATTGCTTCCTTTCAAAAAGCAACATCTCAAGAAGACATGTCCTCTTTATAAGTCTTTAGGTCATCTTATATAGTAAAAACTATAGGATACTTATTGAGAAGTTGATTATTTTCATCCCCTTCATCAAGAAATATTATGGAATCAGGAGAAATAAAATAAGGATGTAGAAGTTTCTCCTTCCTAATTATTGTACTCTGTTTAGGTTCAACTTGAGAATCATCACAATTCTCTACTATTATATTTGAACTAGATGTAGTACATGAGATAGGGATATGAGGAATCACTTCCTCCACATCATCTTTATAAAACTTATTTTGAAAAAACATTACAGCCCTTGATTCAACAATTATATTAGCTCTTAAATCCATAATTCTATATACATTGCTACTTTCTGCATATCCAACAAAAACACCTTTAATTGCTCTAGGACCAATTTTAGTTCATTGAGGATCAGAAACTCTATAAAAATCCAAACACCCCCACACATTTAATTAAGAAATATTAGGTCTTCTTCCTTTCCAAATTTCATAAGGTGATAACTTAGATTTTCTTGATGCAATCCTATAATGAGTATGACATGCAACCAATAAAGCTTTTCCCCATAAATATAATGGTAACTTAGATTTATTAATCATTCAATTTACCATTTCTTCTAACGTTCGATTTTTCCTTTCAGCTAAGGCATTTTTCATAGGTGTGTAAGGAGAAGTTCTTTGGTGAATTATACCATTTTCTTCACAGTATTCTTTAAACTCATTCATAAAATATTCACCTCCTCTATCGGAGCGTAATATTTTAATCTTTTTGTCTAATTGGTTTTTAAATTCTAATTTTTACATCATAAAATCATTAAATGCTTCATCCTTTGTTTTAAGAAGATATATATGTAAATATCTACTTTACTCTTCAACAAAAGTAATAAAATATCTTTTCCCACCACGAGTTAACAACCCATTTAATTCACAAATATCAGAATTCACTAAATCTAATATATTAGAATTTCTTTTAACACTATGAAAATGCCTCTTATCTATTTTGGATTCTATACATGTTTTACATTTATTAAAATATTTTTCAATAATAATCACATTTAACTTCTTCATTACTTTTAATGAATTAAAATTAACATGTGCTAAACAATCATGCCACAAATTAGAATATTCAATCATATAAGAAGAAGATTCAATCATATTATTAATAGACAGTTGATACATCCCATCATTTGAATACCCTTTTCCCACAAACATTCATCCCTTCGACAAGATAACCTTTTCAAATTCGAATAAAACCCGAAATCCATTTTTACACAAAAGGTCAACATAAACTAAGTTCTTTCAAATTTTGGGAACATAAAACACATTGAGAAGGGTCAAATTCTTCCCAAAAGTAAAGTCAATATCCATGCATCATTGTCCATTAATGTTGTTGTGTAAAGACCCGTAAATTTCAAGGAAATTTTTTTTTCTTAATTTTCATTATAATTTTACAAGAGCGCAGTTTCTGACGGCACCTAATTCCGAGGCCCGGTGTGCCTGGAATCATTTTCCGAAGTTTGGCTCGGGTACGTTCAGTGAACGAAAGAGCAGGTTTTTCTAACATTTGAAACGGTTCCCGGAATCGAATTCTGAGGGCACCGATGAAATCGCAGCGCCGGTATTCGCTTAGAAATGCCTCTTCCGGAGTTGCGTTTGCTCGGGTGTGGTTTTTAATTTTCGGGCTTAAAGTTAAGAAATAAAATAATTTATTCGACAACTTTATTTTATTTCACTTAAGCCACTTGAAGCCACTTGAAAGCCACTTAAACTGAGTTAAAACGGATAGGGTGCTATCCAGAAATATCCTACCCCCTTGTAGGATATTTGTGAGGTGGGGCCCGCACGAGCCCCGCCGTTTCTTTCCGCTAAGTAACTCACCCGCGAAAACCCATCATTATGAATGTCAACTGACGCGTTTTCTTAAATTCTTAACAGACCATTTAATTGGGTGGTTTATTTTGTAAATTAAATGAGCTGTTTCTTTCGTTAAATTAATTCAACGAATTGATGGGTCGTTACTTACCCTTTTTCGTTGGTTGTCATATTAATAAAATAAGACCAACCAGTCTTTTTTGGAGGATTACTCGTTGAGAGAGGATCCTTGAACCTTCATCCTTCTTCGCGAAGAACGCAAAGAACGCAAATAACACCGAACCCGGAAAATCGATGACGTGACGCCGTGATCCGCGACGCCGACGTTCCCTTCCTGCAACGTTCTTCTGCGACGTCTCTTCCTCCACGACGGATCTTCGATCGGCTGCTTGAGGTAAGAGTCTCAGATCTTCTTTGTTTATCTCCTTTGTGGTTTTTACCAAAAAAGGGATTTAATTAATTAAATTAAATCTGCTGTTTCATGGTCCGTTGTGTTCGCCGACTCAATGTCGTGTTCCGCGACGACGCGATGCCCATCCGCGACGACGCGACGATCTCCACCTTCCGCGATGAGCAATTCCACGAAGAATGCTCACGCGCGATGACTACGAGGTAGGGGTTTTATTTCTTGGAAATGTCTCTTTTTCCCATGTCGTTTCCGTTCAAATTGAGGAACTCGCTTTATAAAACAATTTTATTTCATTAAAAATTGTTTTCGGTTATGCGTTCATGTGTTGAACTTTACTCCTCCCGTTGTTTATCTCTAACGCGGAGTGTGCGGGCCAAATGAACACGGCCCGACGACCCTCCACCGTTCTTCGTTTTTATGCGGGTTTGGCGGGCGACGACGGAACGTGCCGCAACGGAAGTTTGATGATCCGGCAGTGAAGAACGAGTCCCGGGAGGAGCAACGGCACAGACGGGAACAAAATCGGACCACCGGAGCAATCCCGGTGGCCCGCGGAACCCGCCGGCGGTGCCGGAAGCCGGGAGCAGTGGCGCCTCGGCGCGCCGCCGGACAGGCCGTCGCGGCTGAAGACGCGTCGGCGGCGGCACAGGCGGACCTGCGGCCGCGCGGGTCCGGTGGACACGGACGCGGCAAAGCCGCCTCCCTGACTCAGCGTGGCCCCATGCGGGGGGCCGCGGCACCACCAGGCCGCGGGGGCAGCGCCCCGCGGCACCCCGGCTGTTCGGTCGCTCGGCCGAACCGAGCCAGGCCGGTCCGACCGGCCGGGCCGCGCCCTGGCCGGACCGGACCGGGTCGGGTCGACTCGGTTCGGCCGACCCCGGGGGGGGGGGGGGGGTCGGCTCAAGCCCGGACCCCCCGTCTTCGAGCGGTTTTCGTTCAAATGCTCATAACATGTGCTTCGGGCCTCCGAACGACGTGCCGTCAGTGGCAACGCGATCCTTGGATCGAGACAGTCGTTTCGGTATACTATACTAAAGGTGCACATTCCTTTTCGGGAGCCTACGTGGTTAAAACTCCGTAGTTAACCGTGCTTGGCCTAGAGTAGTGATCAGGATGGGTGACCTCCTGGGAAGTTTCCCAGGGTGTGTGTGAGACAGAAAGGCCAATAACTAACAGACCGCGCGTACGATTGATGTGCCGTCTGTTTCGTTGAATTCCTCTAAGTGAGACGGATCTTTTGGCATACTCCGCCCGAGGTTTGGACGCAGGTGGAGTACGTTCGGGTTGGTTTTGCCTTAAAAACCAACCGGGCCCCTGGGACGAAAAAGCCAATAACTCTCAGACCGGGCGTCCGATTGACGCGCCATCTACGACGTTGAGTTCCTGTTGACGATACAGAACTTTCGGATACATCAACATCGGAATTTGTGACAGTTGATGTATCGGCCTCCCGGCTCGCGGAGCGGATCCTCCCGAACGAGCTTGCTGTGTGCGGGAACCCTAGAGCTGGCTACGACTGCTACTTCGACAGCGACGACTGTGCAGAGATCCTCCGTGGACTACAGCGACGACTGTGCAGAAATCCTCAGTGGACTGCGATGATGAAGACAGCTGGTCTTATATCCTATGTGGGTCCCAGTATAGATTAATCAATGAAGACAGCTGGTCTTGTATCCTATGTGGGTCCTAGCTGTGTAGGTCTTGTATCCTATGTGGGTCCCAGCTTAGATGATTCAATACTGGTCTTGTATCTTATGTGGGTCCCAGTATAGATGAATCAATGAAGACAGCTGGTCTTGTATCCTATGTGGGTCCTAGCTGTGCTGGTCTTGTATCCTATGTGGGTCCCATCTTAGATGATTCAATACTGATCTTGTATCCTATGTGGGTCCTAGTATAGATGAATCAATGAAGACAGCTGGTCTTGTATCCTATGTGGGTCCTAGCTGTGCTGGTCTTGTATCCTATGTCGGTCCCAGCTTAGATGATTCAATACTGGTCTTGTATCCTATGTGGGTCCCAGTATAGATGAATCAATGAAGACAGCTGGTCTTGTATCCTATGTGGGTCCTAGTTGTGCTGGTCTTGTATCCTATATGGGTCCCATCTTAGATTATTCAATACTGGTCTCGTATCCTATGTGGGTCCCAGTATTGATGAATCAATGAAGACAGCTGGTCTTGTATCCTATGTGGGTCCTAGCTGTGCTGGTCTTGTATCCTATGTGGGTCCCAGCTTAGATGATTCAATACTGGTCTTGTATCCTATGTGGGTCCCAGTATAGATGAATCAATGCAGACAACTGGTCTTGTATCCTATGTGGGTCCCAGCTTTGATGATTTAGTGATGGTCTTGTATCCTATGTGGGTCCCAGCTTAGATGATTCAGTATCTATATCTGATCATCTTTATCGTCATTCGAAGAAGTATACCTGCGTGAGCTGAATCTTGTGTTACTCTTCTTTGTGGATTGTGTTGAGCTATCCTGTGTGGATTTACTGTTTACTCTCCTTTGTGGATTGTGTTGAGCTATCCTGTGGAGATTTACTGTTTACTCTCCTTTGTGGATTGTGTTGAGCTACCCTGTGTGGATTTACTGTTTACTCTCCTTTGTGGATTGTGTTGAGCTATCCTCTGGGGATTTACTGTTTACTCTCCTTTGTGGACTGTGTTGAGCTATCCTGTGTGGGTATACGTTGCTTTCCGGTGTGGACTGGGTTGTGCTTGGGCTCGGACGTTGGAGCCGAATGGGAATTGATGACTTAGGAATATGTATGGGCATATACCTAAGCCGTGCCAGATGTTACTTTGTGATTGTATCTTTCCTTTGTGGTTTATCCTTTGTGGATTTCGGGAGACCTTCGGGGGTCTCAGGGTCCCTACTGAGTAGCTTATACTCACCCCTACACGGGCTATGCCCGCACTACGTTGTGTTGGTTGGAGATGACGGACAACGCTGATCGTGGTGGAGGCTTGCGGAGCAAGACGGTACCTGGAGGTGAACCACTGGGCGGGACGTACTCGGAGCGGTCAGGTGGACCTGAGGAGCAGTGGAGGATATATGTACCCACCCTTCAGGTGGGACATCCATAGGACGGCTCGACGCTGCGGCTTTTCCTTTCAGTTACTGTTTTTCCTTTCAGTTGTACTTTACAGTTGGGCTTGTATTTCCGGCCCCTTTTACTTTTAGCACAGCTCGTACAGTTTTTACTTAGTGTTTAATTTTCCGCTTGCATACTCTGTGGTGCTTATTTACTTTTCAAGGCAATGCCTTCACTCCTTTGTTGGGATTTACGCTTTGGTGCTAGTCGCCAGCCCCTGGCCTATGGAAGGCGGGCTTGGGGTAGTCACGGCATGGGCCCGAGAACGGGTCGTGACAAATTGGTATCAGAGGTGGTTGGTTCTACCACAGACTCTGATATTTCTTATATGTGAAGCAATAGTGTTTAGCGTAATAGGTGTGGTTATCAGTCCAGGGAGTCCAGTGTTAGTGCGGCGGCTGACGTATCCGTACAGCAGGACCCTGACTATTGATTTCCGACTTAATGCACGAAAACATTGACTGCATGTCTGTTCAAGTTTTCTTTGTGATTACTTGTGTCAGCTCACCAGGTATACTGTTCTGACTGTGGCGCACCTGTTTCTTTCAGGATGGCCCCATGACTGCAGCCAGCTAGGGTTCCGAGAGTGGAGCGTGATGACAGCCCACCGAGCGAAGAGGCCTCGGTGCAGGGCTCCTTGTCCTTCGAGGCACCAGCGGTACCTTTACCCGTCGAGCCACCGATGATTCCAACACCAGCCGCTGACGATGCATGTCGCCTCAGTGCACTGCATGAGTTCCAGCGCTAGTGACCGCCCATATTTCGCGGGGAGACGGACCCCCAGGCAGCCGAGGACTGGCTGGAGGCAGTAGTGAGAGTTTTTCGGTTAGTGAGGACACCAGCAGACCACATGGTGATCCTCGCAGCGAGCCTCCTGCACGCGGCAGTAGGAAGATGGTGGAGCTTGATGCTCCAGGTGCACGACGAGGCATCACTCCTCTGGACGGACTTTGAGAGCATCTTCTGCTCCGAGTTTGTCCCAGCCACCCTCCGTGTGGTACGCATACAGGAGCTTCTTCAGCTGTGGCAGGGAAGCTTCACAGTGGCTCAGTACTCAGCGAGATTTACTAATCTCTCGCGCTACTCCACAGATATGGTACGGGACCCGTTCTTCCGATCCCGGACCTTCGAGCAGGGATTGAGACACGAGATCTGGGCTTCGATGATCGCCCTCAACATTCCGACACAGGCAGAGGTGTTAGAGAGGGCCATTCTAGTGGAGAGTTTTCTCTCCGAGCAGGATCTAGTAACAGGACCCTCCGCAGGACGGCCCGTAGCAGGGTCATCTACAGCTGGCAGTAGACAGGTGACGCAGAGGTTCAAAAGGGCCATACCATCAGATGGGCAGTCTCTGGATGAAGATTCGGTTGTGCGGGGCACCCGAAGGGGAGCCAGCTACACGAGGGTCAAGTATTGCTAAGCATGCAGTGGGCAAGGTCACATGGCTCGAGACTGCCCGACTCGTCTTACAGATGAGCAGCAGGTGGTAGATGGACCTCCCAAACAGAGGTTCGGCCACGGTGGTCTGCAGGGTGCTGGCGGGCGAGGCAGTGGAGCTGGCCGAGTAGCCGATGGTGGGAGACACTTCGAGGTGTTGCCACCACCACCACCAGGAGGTCCACCCCGACCGCAGGGAGTTGGTGGACATGGGAGAGCTCAGCTTCAGGCAGTTGAGGCCTTCGATCATGGTGCTCTGGGAGCAGATGGACAGGAGCAGAACTAGTGGATACGTCCTTTGTACTTCTAGTTCCTTGTTGCTATTGTGTAGCGTCTTTGTATTATGAGCCGCAATAATAAAAGACACATACCTCTGTGATGTTTTCTTTCCTATCCTCTTTTGTGTTGTTACTAAGAGGTTCCAGTTTTGACTGTTGACTTGACCCTCACTTGTGAGACATCTACTGGAGGAGACCCAGTTACCACACACTGATGCCGACAGTGTGACTCAACCCTTGGAGGCGAGAGTAACGGTTGGATCTCTTGGTAGTAGTGTTGAGACCTTACGACGTCATCCTTGGTATGGATTAGTATCAATCCATGCCAGGATTGACTCTATTAGGCAAAGAATGGGGTTCATCCAGGGGATGGGACCAGATTTCTCTTTTCGGCAAAGAATAAATCTTAGCAGCTCTTGTGGGACCGAGGATGGTCCAGGCCATGACAGGGAAGGTCCAGGTCATCCAGGAGCGATGAGTACAGCTCAGAGCTGGCAGAAGTCTTATGCTGACAGGAGGCGGAGGCCACTAGAGGTCGAGGATGGCGACCACATCTTCTTGTGTGTCTCACCTCGACGTGGTTTGCGGAGATTTGGCCGAGGCGGCAAGTGTCCTCCACGCTTCATCGTTGACCATAGGGAGATTGGTGTGGATGATTGGGCGACTTTTATGGAGGTCCCGGTGGAGATAGAGGATCGACAGGAGCGGGTCCTATGTGGGCGATTGATTCCTCTTGTGCGCATCAGATGGCAGCAAGGGAACCTCCAGGAGATCACATGGGAGCGGGAGGCTCAGATTCGTGCTCAGTACCCACATTTGTTTCCCTAGTTTATGATGTATCTTTACGGGGACGTAAAGCCCTGAGGTGGGAGTAATGTAAAGACCCATAAATTTCAAGGAAATTTTTTTTCTTAATTTTCTTTGAAATTTTACACGAGCGCAGTTTCTGACGGCACCTGATTCCGAGGCCCAGTGTGCCCGGAATCATTTTTCAAAGTTTGGCTCAGGTACGTTCAGTGAACGGACGAGCAGGTTTTTCTAACTTTTGAACCGGTGCCCGGAATCGAATTCTGAGGGCACCGATGAAATCGCAGCACCGGTATTCTCTTAGAAACGCCTCTTCCGGAGTTGCGTTTTCTCGGGTGTGGTTTTTAATTTTCGGGCTTAAAGTTAAGAAATAAAATAATTTATTCGACAACTTTATTTTATTTCACTTAAGCCACTTAAAGCCACTTGAAAGCCACTTAAACTGAGTTAAAACGAATAGGGTGCTATCCAGAAATATCCTACCCCCATGTAGTATATTTGTGAGTTGGGGCCCGCACGAGCCCCGCCGTTTCTTTCCGCTAAGTAACGCACCCACAAAAACCCGTCATTATGAAAGTCAACTGACGCGTTTTCTTAAATTCTTAACAGACCATTTAATTGGGCGGTTTATTTCGTAAATTAAATGAGCTGTTTCTTTCATTGAATTAATTCAACCAATTGATGGGTCGTTACATACCCTTTTTCGTTGGTTGGCATAATAATAAAATAAGACCAACCAGTCTTTTTTGAAGGATTACTCGTTGAGAGAGGATCCTTGAACCTCCATCCTTCTTCGCGAAGAACGCAAAGAACGCGAAGAACACGAAGAACACTGAACCCATAAAATCGACGATGTGACGCCGTGATCCGCGACGCCGACGTTCCCTTCCGGCAACGTTCTTCTGCAACGTCTCATCCTCCACGACGGATCTTCGATCGGCTGCTTGAGGTAAGAGTATCAGATCTTCGCTGTTTATCTCCTTTGTGGTTTTTACCAAAACAGGGATTTAATTAATTAAATTAAATCTGTTGTTTCATGGTCTGTTGAGTTTTCCGACTCAACACCGTGTTCCGCGATGACGCGATGCCCTTCCGCGACGACTCGACGATCTCCACCTTCCGCGACGAGCAATTCCACGAAGAATGCTCACGCGCGACGACTACGAGGTAGGGGTTTTATTTCGTGGAAATGCCTCTTTTTCCCATGTCGTTTCCGTTCAAATTGAAGAACCCGTTTTATAAAACAATTTTATTTCATTAAAAATTGTTTTGGGTTATACGTTCATGTGTTGAACTTTACTCCTCCCGTTGTTTATCTCTAACGCGGAGGGTGCGGGCCAAACGAGAAACGGCCCGACGACCCTCCGTCGTTCTTCGTTTTTATGCGGGTTTGGCGGGCGACGATGGAATGTGTTGCAACGGAAGTTTGATGATCCAGCAGTGAAGAACGAGTCCCGGGAGGAGCAGCGGCGCAGACGGGAACAAAATCGGACCACCGGAGCGATCCCGGTGGCACGCGGAACCCGCCGGCGGCGCCGGCAGCCGGGAACGGCGGCGTCCCGGCACGCCGCCGGACAGGCCACCGTGGCTGAAGCCGCGGCGGCGGCGGCACTCGCGGACCCGCAGCCGCGCGGGTCCGGTGCACACGGACACGGCAAAGCCGCGTCCCTGACTCAGCGCGGCCCCACGCGGGGGGCCGCGGCACCACCAGGCCGCGAGGGCAGCGCCCCGCGGCGCCCCGACCGTTCGGTCGCTCGGCCGAACCGAGCCAGGCCGGTCCGACCGGCCGGGCCGCGCCCTGGTCGAACATGACCGGGTCGGCCCAGGCCCGGACCCCCCGTCTTCGGGCCGTTTTCGTTCAAATTCTCATAACTTGAGCTTCGGGCCTCCGAACGACGCGCCGTCAGCGACAACACGATCCTTGGATCGAGACGGTCGTTTCGGTATACTATACTCACGGTGCACCTTCCTTTTCGGGAGCCTGCGTGGTTAAAACTCCGTAGTTAAGTGTTCTTGGCCTAGAGTAGTGATCAGGATGGGTGACCTCCTGGGAAGTTTTTCAAGGTGGGTGTGAGACGGAAAGGCCAATAACTAACAGACCAGGCGTCTGATTGACGTGACGTCTGTTTCATTGAATTCCTCTAAGTGAGACGGATCTTTTGGTATACTCCGCCCGAGGTTTGGACGCAGGTGGAGTACGGTCGGGTTGGTTTTGCCTTAAAAACCAACCGGGCCCCTGGGACGAAAAAGCCAATAACTCTCAGACCGGGCGTCCGATTGACGCGCTGTCTGCGACGTTGAGTTCCTGTTAACGACACGGAACTTTCGGATACATCAACTTCGGACTTTGTGACAGTTGATGTATCGGCCTCTCGGCTCGTGGAGCGGACCCTCCCGAACGAGTTTGCTGTGTGCGGGAACCCTAGAGCTGGCTGCGACTGCTACTTCGACAGCGACGACTGTGCATAGATCCTCAGTGGACTGCAGCGACGACTGTGCAGAAATCCTCAGTGGACTGCGAAGATGAAGACAGCTGGTCTTTAATCCTATGTGGGTCCTAGCAGTGCTGGTCTTGTATCCTATGTGGGTCCCAGCTTAGATGATTCAATACTGGTCTTGTATCCTATGTGGGTCCCAGTATAGATTAATCAATGAAGACAACTAGTCTTGTATCCTATGTGGGTCCTAGCTGTGCTGGTCTTGTATTCTATGTGGGTCCCAGCTTAGATGATTCAATACTGGTCTTGTATCATATGTGGTCCCAGTATAGATGAATCAATGAAGACAGCTGGTCTTGTATCCTATGTGGGTCCTAGCTGTGCTGGTCTTGTATCCTATGTGGGTCCCAGCTTAGATGATTCAATACTGGTCTTGTATCCTATGTGGGTCCCACTATAGATGAATCAATGAAGAAAGATGGTCTTGTATCCTATGTGGGTCATAGCTGTGCTGGTCTTGTATCCTATGTGGGTCCCAGCTTAGATGATTCAATACTGGTCTTGTATCCTATGTGGGTCCCAGTATAGATGAATCAATGCAGACAGCGGGTCTTGTATCCTATGTGGGTCCTAGCTGTGCTGGTCTTGTATCCTATGTGGGTCCCAACTTTGATGATTCAGTGCTGGTCTTGTATCCTATGTGGGTCCCATCTTAGATGATTCAGTATTTATATCTGATCATCTTTATCATCATTCGAAGAAGTATACCTGCGTGAGCTGAATCTTGTGTTACTCTCCTTTGTGGATGGTGTTGAGCTATCCTGTCTGGATTTACTGTTTACTCTACTTTGTGGATTGTGTTGAGCTATCCTGTGTGGATTTATTGTTTACTCTCCTTTGTAGATTGTGTTGAGCTATCCTGTGTGGATTTACTATTTACTCTCCTTTGTGGATTGTGTTGAGCTATCATGTGGAGATTTACTGTTTACTCTCCTTTGTGGATTGTGTTGAGCTATCCTGTGTGGATTTACTATTTTCTCTCCTTTGTGGAATGTGTTGAGCTCTCCTGTGGGGATTTACTGTTTACTCTCCTTTGTGGATTGTGTTGAGCTATCCTGTGTGGGTAGACGTTGCTTTCCGGTGTGGACTGGGTTGTGCTTGGGCTCGGACGTTGGAGCCGAATGGGAATTGATGACTTAGGTATATGTATGGGCATATACCTAAGTTGTGCTAGATGTTACATCGTGATTGTATCTTTCCTTTGTGGTTTATCCTTTTTGGATTTCGGGAGACCTTCGGGGGTCTCAGGGTCCCTACTGAGTAGCTTATACTCACCCCTACACGGGCTTTGCCCACACAACGTTGTGTTGGTTGCAGACGACGGATAACGCTGATCGTGGTGGAGGCTTGCGGAGCAGGACGATACCTAGAGGTTAACCACTGGGCGGGACATACTCGGAGCGGTCAGGTGGACTCGAGGAGCAGTGGAGGCTATCTGTACCCACCCTTAAGGTGGGACTTCCAGAGGAAGGCTCGACGCTGCGGCTTTTCCTTTCAGTTGTTGTTTTTCCTTTCAGTTGTACTTTACAGTTGGTCTTGTATTTCCGGCCCCTTTTACTTTCAGCACAGCTCGTACAGTTTTTACTTAGTGTTTATTTTTCTGCTTGCTTACTCTGTGGTGCTTGTTTACTTTTCAAAGGCAATGCCTGTAGAGACCCGAAGCTTATCGTACATGGACATTACATTACTTTTGCGGAATACTTAGTACATAACAAAAACACACACACAAGGATCGTAATAGTTTAGTGTCTTTGGAAACTCGGAATATAATCTTCTAATCCGGGTGAAAGATCTTCAACATCTCCCATAAAGATCTTCTTTTTTTTAACCTAAAACCTTTCTTTATATCCTGGGGAAAACAAAACATAAAAGGGTGAGCTGAAATTCTCAGTAAGGGTAAACAAAAGAAATATCAATCACATAATTTTCATAAGAACATAACATTTTTGGAAATCTTAACCTGCAAAAGAGAGCATAATTTCATAACATGGGATAGATCATAGTAGTGAAATGAAATCATAACATAAAACATTACTCATTGTGGCATACACACATAATCATAGAGAATCATTTCTTGTTAGTCAAGACTCATTGCCAAGACTATCTTAGTGGACAAAGTCCCTTTCTGAATCGAGTAATCCTCGTTTCAGTCCTGTTTCACTGAACCGGTATAACCTACCATTCCAGCCATGTCTATCTCATGAGATATAAAATCTTTACCCAATGCATTGGAGGGAGATATAGGTCCCACCCATCTCTTAATGAATCCTTTCTTATGTGTGCCACAAAATCATAAATCATACATCATTGCATAACCCATGTAATAAAAATGGGATTCTTAAACAACATGACATCATAAAACCATTCATATAAGATAAATGAATTCATAAACATAATTCCATCACAACATAGTCAAATCAATGTAAAAATATGGATAGAAACAGAACCCTTTATTATCTTAGATGGAAAATAATTTTGATAAAACACTTGAAATGAATTCTTGAGGATAATATCTTTTCTTCTTCAAAATCAATTTCTTTTCACAAAACATCATACAATTTTAAAAGAAAGAGATTTTATTAAAAATAGTCATGAAATATTTTGGAGGAAGGTTCATGAAAATAAGGCTTTATAAAACCGTAAAAATCCGTTCGTGCCGTATAAGTTAAAAAAAAAACATTCTTCGTACTTTTGTCGGAAAAGTCAAAAAGTACCTCGTACGGAAAAACGACAAAAGATTCCTTTCATATTCTTTACTAAAGACTCACCTAAGGGTAAAATTAGATTTAAACTATTTCAAGTGGATGGAAACAATATTACATATTGAGGGAACATGGATGTGGATGATAAAATACACCCCAGTAAATACTTACGAATAAACAATCTCGAATAAAAATGAGATTGTGATATTTTCCCTTACCTTAGGTCCGACTTGCTTTGTAAGTGTCCGAACCTCCTGTATAATGATTTAAATCATGTTATTGACTTATTACAGAATCATATTCATTGTTATGATATCATATATGGTTCACTTATGACATTATATTACCCGTTCTTTTGTAAATTCCATGTTAAAGAAGCGTTTTGGGTAAAATCGTTTCATTTATCGTAGGTGTTTTGACTTGTTGTTCTTGACATCATTATTACTTATATCATGATTTACTTACTTCCAGAATATAAAATATGATTTATATATCATATATATTCAGTATATATATATATATAATAGGTAGATAAATAAAATGGAAAACACCGTTCATGGAGACGGTAGTCCGTACGTACGCATGAACGCTGTTTTCCTTTCCTTATTGTCTTGAATGGAAGTAAGTAGATGACATACATATATATATATATACATAAATCCAGTAGCTTTATAATGTCATATATTTCATTATTATTTCTTATATATACATTATAATCATTCTTAAATGGTTAACATGGAGAATGAATCTCATCGCGTCGTGGAGACGGTAGTCCGTACGTACGCACGAGCGATGATATCATTTCTATAAATATTGAATTGAATTGGAGTGGATTATAAAATATATCAGAATCAATATGACGTTGTAATAACTATGTATAGTTATTCTTTACACCATTATACCCATCCATGTAAGGTGGTGGTGGAAAATAGATTACACCACGGCGTGGAGACGGTATTCCGTACGTACGCACGCGCGGTGATTTCTTTTTCCGTAGGATGGATAGATGGTGAAATAGGGTTGTTTCATACTTATAATAACATATCAGTATATGAGTGATACTGATGTTATTACTTCATAATGAAACAACCTAAGAAGAAGAAGCGGAAGAAGAAATAAAGATGAAAGAATTGGTAACGGTAATTACCTCTTCTTTGAAGCGCCTTTTGGAGACCTCCTCTTAGGGAACTAAAATTGGTCTTTGAGTAAGACCAGAACCTCTAGGATGTTGCTAGGGAAGTGGAGAAGAGATTTTGGCAGGGGTTGGCCGAGCTTGAGTGCTCAAATTGGTGTGAGGAGAAGGGGGAGGATGTGTCCTTTTATAAGGGAGGAGAGGGGCACCTTAGGAATATCTCAAAATATTATTTTATATTAAAGTCAAAATCGGTTTATAATGGTTCCAAAGGGTCTTATTTCGAAGCTAAAGTGGGGATGGGTCGAAATCCTATCAACCAATAAAATTTAGACAAGTTTAGGATATTATTTTAACCTTATCAATTAGATTTAACTCTAAGTTAAATAATTTAACATTTACCGTCTCTTTTTGTTTTCTTTAACTATATGGTTAATACACTTACTATAACATGCCAAACGAACCCCAAATTGTTTATTATTAATATATATATCCTTATCTAAGTCATTTGGCCGAACCTTAGATTTTTAGGAATAAAATATCAATTAATAATATAATATTTGATTTAAAAACTATTTTGTGTCAATTTTGACACTATTTGATATATATGATTTTTGTGAAAGTCATAACAGAATTAAATGTTCGAACAAAGTTGATTAAATCAACATTAATATATCATAGTAACCTAGAAAATTAGTGGAATTCATAAAAATTTTCAAATTATATTTATTTTGGTGTTTATAACATCAATTATGTCAATATTTCATTAATAAGATAATTACTGCATCATCGTTGTGTCATAAATAAATTAAATTATTTGATGTCTAAAAATTAAAAATAAAATACCATCATGTATGAAATCTTTTTAGCTTTCTAATGAATATTTACAATCGAATTTATCTTATGTATAACCCCATATTAAAAATGATTTACTTATTAAACTTTGATTTTAGCTATTTTAACCCTTCTTTAAATAAATTAATAATAAATGTCCTAATCTAATCCAAGTGGACCTAAATGGTCATATTTTATTCCTAAGTTTGTTTTTGGTCGAATTACACTTGTCCAATAGAATTAGGACATGTGTTAGGGTAATAGTGATATCATATTTACCCTTAGTTACCCTATTTACTATTAACCGCGGTAAAAAAAGTAAAAAGTTACTATTCACCAAAAAATTATTTTCATCTCATTGAACCACATTTTAGTCCTTGATATTAACCGTGTCTCTCGGATTTTCGAAATTCCATTCACAGAAGCGGTAAAATTAAGTTTTATGCAAAATTCAGTTTTTAACCTACCACTTAGTAGTTTCACTATTCATCAAAAATTGATGTTTTTCAGAACAATGCCAAAATTTCATCCCAAGCTATATTTCATATTCCGAATTCAAAAATGAAGTCTATTTTACCAAATTCATAACATAAAAGTTGCATTAATTAATTTTATAATTAAATATCGCTGTTAAAACAAATAGCGTGTTTTTAAGAAACAATATCTATCAAAAGATTGACACTTGTTTATGTCTAGTTTAAATGTGAAATTACATCCAATGACCAACATTGTATTAAATTATAAAAATATATTCTAAATATACTTTAAAACCACTCAAATTAATAATTTATCACTATTAATTATTTCGATTAAAAAAGTTGTTTTTAATTATAATTTAGTAATTTTTCACTATTCATCAAAATATGAAAGTTATCCGAAAAGTACCAAAATTTCACCTTAGGCTAAATTCGATACTCCGAATCCAAGAATGAAGTTCATTTTGAAAAATAAGATTTACAGAATTTTAAAAAGTGGTTATTACTATTCGTAACGGCTAGTTTTAATAATATTTTAATAGCACATCGTTGTTTAGTGAAACTCGGTATTGCGTTTTACACACGCTATCGAGGAAGGTCGTGATTGCATGTAATGAAAGGCAAGACAAGGATGCGTGTTGTGCAAGCTCCTTTTGGTTTAGCGTACAACACAAGACATTAATAAAATTAAAAAGAATATTTCTTTATAAAATATTGGGCTGTTACATTCTACCCCCCTTAAAATGAATTTCGCCCTCGAAATTCGTCGGGGTTATAAATGGTTTACTATTCGAAAGTTTCTTTAATAGAAACCCACATCGTAAAAGGGAATACCAAAACTTGGCTTTAAAAACTAAAGTATGAAATGTAACGATTACCCAAATAAACTAATCACTGGGTTTCCACATAGGTGAAAATATGGATATGGAAGAGAAATCTAACCATCATGTTCTGATGGAGAGTGGTAGAGAACATGGCTATGGAAAAGCCAGTAATCACAAATCCATAAATTTGTGATGATCTAAGGTACCATCTGATTCATCAGGTATAAGATCACTAGGACAACATTTTTGGTTTTCAAGATCATCTCCCTAAAGTTGAAAATTTGAATTAGAATAAATACTTACTTTATTTTGGTACAATCTCACTGTTGTTCGTGCCTTGAACAATTTCCACTTCATTTCTTAAATAAATGAAGTTGAATTTGTTATTCGTGAAGTGTTAGAAGATCATGTGATAGAATGACTGTTCATTCCATCTGTCTCAAACAAAAGGTTAGAAAAAGTTATTAAATATACATAAGTCATTCTATAGTGAGATTAATCATATATGGTTCCTAAAATGGACTTATACTTCATATATCATACTTCTTAATATAATAAAACTGGTTTCTACTAAACAGGGACTTCCTGTAGGTCAGTGGTAGGCGATAAAGGCCAGTCGCACTTCGGTTGTGGGTTCGATTCCTACAGCCTTGTCCGAAGCGATGGGCTGTCGCCCGTCCTGCAGGTTGTCCCTTTTTCTAAAACTACGTTACTATAACATCCCTTCAATAATATCGAAAATCTTCTATCCTTAAACAATACTAACTTATGTGCAACATAATCCAGTCTAATCTTTAGGCTTATACATAATACTGCAGTCCACTCTCATAATATAGTGACAACGATTACCAGAGATTTAATACTGTCGTTGATCCCCACATATCATAAGATATGTCTTGTTGGTCACATTCCAAACATTCAAAGTCCTTAATCGTGTATTCTCTTGAATACCTTAGTGAAAACATGAGTGCAGTTAAAAGTTAACACTTTCCACATACCAAAATCCTCAAAATTCTATATACTCAAACCATGATATCACTTAGTCCTTATATCAATCATGAGCTCATGAATACTGTCAAATATTTCATTTTCTCATTTTCCCTTCATTATGCGCATATCATCTTTTTTTCCAAAAATACCTCAATCACTTCGAATACCACATTAGAGCAATACATAAATATTCCAATACACCATAAAAGTACCTCAACAACATTATTCTTGAATACCAATACATAAACACTTCAGTCCATCCACTTCAATGACTGTCCTGGAATAAGTCCTTCCTTGATTTAGAAGTATCTTTTTAGGTCAGGGCATTGAGTTGGGTAATGCCCAAGTTCTCCACAAATAAGACATTGAACTCCATAACAATCTGTCACTCTATGACCCTTTTCTCCTCACAGATAACATCGGTCCCTCCATTTGAGGTATTCCTCAAGGTTCTTCTTCCCTTCTTTAGAAATCTCAATCTTCCTTTCTTTATGATCCTCAACATGCGAACATGCATAATAGTTTATCTTCCTCTTCTTTGATGAATTAGTCATACCACTAAATTTCACCTTGTTAATCATATATCGTGATGACTGATTCGGCATAATCACAATATCTTTATCTCTAGGCATCACACAATTTTGTTGCTCATAGTCACAAATTTGTCCATTGGATTCAATGTTAACCGAATTCCTTCTGGTTCCCTCCATTAACTAAAACACAAAAAGAATTTTGTGAGAGGCGAAATCATGCTAGGGAAGACAACATAGTAAAGGGGGAGCACCCTCAATATCTAACATATTAGGTTAAATTCTAAGATCGTTACCGTAGTTCTAGGAATATATCCTATACGTATACTTATCCTTAGGGACATCCCTAGACATACCTTAGAAATATCTCTAGGGATCTCACTAACGTTCTCACATCCTAGTTTCCAAAGGTTGACTAAACCTTTCCTCTGATACCAACTGTAGAGACCCGAAGCTTATCGTACATGGACATTACATTACTTTTGCGGAATACTTAGTACATAACAAAAGCACACACACAAGGATCGTAATAGTTTAGTGTCTTTGGAAACTCGGAATATAATCTTCTAATCCTGGTGAAAGATCTTCAACATCTCCTATAAAGATCTTCTTTTTTTTACCTAAAACCTTTCTTTATATCCTGGGGAAAACAAAACATAAAAGGGTGAGCTGAAATTCTCAGTAAGGGTAAACAAAAGAAATATCAATCACATAATTTTCATAAGAACATTACATTTTTGGAAATCTTAACCTGCAAAAGAGAGCATAATTTCATAACATGGGATAGATCATAGTAGTGAAATGAAATCATAACATAAAACATTACTCATTGTGGCATACACACATAATCATAGAGAATCATTTCTTGTTAGTCAAGACTCATTGCCAAGACTATCTTAGTGGACAAAGTCCCTTTCTGAATCGAGTAATCCTCATTTCAGTCCTGTTTCACTGAACCGGTATAACCTACCATTCCAGCCATGTCTATCTCATGAGATATAAAATCTTTACCCAATGCATTGGAGGGAGATATAGGTCCCACCATCTCTTAATGAATCCTTTCTTATGTGTGCCACAAAATCATAAATCATACATCATTGCATAACCCATGTAATAAAAATGGGATTCTTAAACAACATGACATCATAAAACCATTCATATAAGATAAAGGAATTCATAAACATAATTCCATCACAACATAGTCAAATCAATGTAAAAATATGGATAGAAACAGAACCCTTTATTATCTTAGATGGAAAATAATTTTGATAAAACACTTGAAATGAATTCTTGAGGATAATATCCTTTCTTCTTCAAAATCAATTTCTTTTCACAAAACATCATACAATTTTAAAAGAAAGAGATTTTATTAAAAATAGTCATGAAATATTTTGGAGGAAGGTTCATGAAAATAAGGCTTTATAAAACCGTAAAAATCCGTTCGTGCCGTATAAGTTAAAAAAAACATTCTTCGTACTTTTGTCGGAAAAGTCAAAAAGTACCTCGTACAGAAAAACGACAAATGATTCCTTTCATATTCTTTACTAAAGACTCACCTAAGGGTAAAATTCGATTTAAACTATTTCAAGTGGATGGAAACAATATTACATATTGAGGGAACATGGATGTGGATGATAAAATACACCCCAGTAAATACTTACGAATAAACAATCTCGAATAAAAATGAGATTGTGATATTTTCCCTTACCTTAGGTCCGACTTGCTTTGTAAGTGTCCGAACCTCCTGTATAATGATTTAAATCATGTTATTGACTTATTACAGAATCATATTCATTGTTATGATATCATATATGGTTCACTTATGACATTATATTACCCGTTCTTTTGTAAATTCCATGTTAAAGAAGCGTTTTGGGTAAAATCGTTTCATTTATCGTAGGTGTTTTGACTTGTTGTTCTTGACATCATTATTACTTATATCATGATTTACTTACTTCCAGAATATAAAATATGATTTATATATCATATATATTCAGTATATATATATATATAATAGGTAGATAAATAAAATGAAAAACACCGTTCATGGAGACGGTAGTCCGTACGTACGCATGAACGCTGTTTTCCTTTCCTTATTGTCTTGAATGGAAGTAAGTAGATGACATACATATATATATATATACATAAATCCAGTAGCATTATAATGTCATATATTTCATTATTATTTCTTATATATACTTTATAATCATTCTTAAATGGTTAACATGGAGAATGAATCTCATCGCGTCGTGGAGACGGTAGTCCGTACGTACGCACGGGCGATGATATCATTTCTATAAATATTGAATTGAATTGGAGTGGATTATAAAATATATCAGAATCAATATGATGTTGTAATAACTATGTATAGTTATTCTTTACACCATTATACCCATCCATGTAAGGTGGTGGTGGAAAATAGATTACACCACGGCGTGGAGACGGTATTCCGTACGTACGCACGCGCGGTGATTTCTTTTTCCGTAGGATGGATAGATGGTGAAATAGGGTTGTTTCATACATATAATAACATATCAGTATATGAGTGATACTGATGTTATTACTTCATAATGAAACAACCTAAGAAGAAGAAGTGGAAGAAGAAATAAAGATGAAAGAATTGGTAACGGTAATTACCTCTTCTTTGAAGCGCCTTTTGGAGACCTCCTCTTAGGGAACTAAAATTGGTCTTTGAGTAAGACCAGAACCTCTAGGATGTTGCTAGGGAAGTGGAGAAGAGATTTTGTCAGGGGTTGGCCGAGCTTGAGTGCTCAAATTGGTGTGAGGAGAAGGGGGAGGAGGTGTCCTTTTATAAGGGAGGAGAGGGGCACCTTAGGAATATCTCAAAATATTATTTTATATTAAAGTCAAAATCGGTTTATAATGGTTCCAAAGGGTCTTATTTCGAAGCTAAAGTGGGGATGGGTCAAAATCCTATCAACCAATAAAATTTAGACAAGTTTAGGATATTATTTTAACCTTATCAATTAGATTTAACTCTAAGTTAAATAATTTAACATTTACCGTCTCTTTTTGTTTTCTTTAACTATATGGTTAATACACTTACTATAACATGCCAAACGAACCCCAAATTGTTTATTATTAATATATATATCCTTATCTAAGTCATTTGGCCGAACCTTAGATTTTTAGGAATAAAATATCAATTAATAATATAATATTTGATTTAAAAACTATTTTGTGTCAATTTTGACACTATTTGATATATGATTTTTGTGAAAGTCATAACAGAATTAAATGTTCGAACAAAGTTGATTAAATCAACATTAATATATCATAGTAACCTAGAAAATTAGTGGAATTCATAAAAATTTTCAAATTATATTTATTTTGGTGTTTATAACATCAATTATGTCAATATTTCATTAATAAGATAATTACTGCATCATCGTTGTGTCATAAATAAATTAAATTATTTGATGTCTAAAAATTACAAATAAAATACCATCATGTATGAAATCTTTTTAGCTTTCTAATGAATATTTACAATCGAATTTATCTTATGTATAACCCCATATTAAAAATGATTTACTTATTAAACTTTGATTTTAGCTATTTTAACCCTTCTTTAAATAAATTAATAATAAATGTCCTAATCTAATCCAAGTGGACCTAAATGGTCATATTTTATTCCTAAGTTTGTTTTTGGTCGAATTACACTTGTCCAATAGAATTAGGACATGTGTTAGGGTAATAGTGATATCATATTTACCCTTAGTTACCCTATTTACTATTAACCGCGGTAAAAAAAGTAAAAAGTTACTATTCACCAAAAAATTATTTTCATCTCATTGAACCACATTTTAGTCCTTGATATTAACCGTGTCTCTCGGATTTTCGAAATTCCATTCACAGAAGCGGTAAAATTAAGTTTTATGCAAAATTCAGTTTTTAACCTACCACTTAGTAGTTTCACTATTCATCAAAAATTGATGTTTTTCTGAACAATACCAATATTTCATCCCAAGCTATATTTCATATTCCGAATTCAAAAATGAAGTCTATTTTACCAAATTCATAACATAAAAGTTGCATTAATTAATTTTATAATTAAATCTCGCTGTTAAAACAAATAGCGTGTTTTTAAGAAACAATATCTATCAAAAGATTGACACTTGTTTATGTCTAGTTTAAATGTGAAATTACATCCAATGACCAACATTGTATTAAATTGTAAAAATATATTCTAAATATACTTTAAAACCACTCAAATTAATAATTTATCACTATTAATTATTTCGATTAAAAAAGTTGTTTTTAATTATAATTTAGTAATTTTTCACTATTCATCAAAATATGAAAGTTATCCGAAAAGTACCAAAATTTCACCTTAGGCTAAATTCGATACTCCGAATCCAATAATGAAGTTCATTTTGAAAAATAAGATTTACAGAATTTTAAAAAGTGGTTATTACTATTCGTAACGGCTAGTTTTAATAATATTTTAATAGCACATCGTTGTTTAGTGAAACTCGGTATTGCGTTTTACACACGCTATCGAGGAAGGTCGTGATTGCATGTAATGCAAGGCAATACAAGGATGCGTGTTGTGAATGCTCCTTTTGGTTTAGCGTACAACACAAGACATTAATAAAATTAAAAAGAATATTTCTTTATAAAATATTGGGCTGTTACAATGCCTTCCCTCCTTTGTTGGGATTTTCGCCGTGGTGCTAGTCTCCAGCCCCTGGCCTATGGAAGGCGGGCTTGGGGTAGTCACGGCACGGGCCCGAGGACGGGTCGTGACATGTTGTGTGCATTGTTTCCAAGATGTACTTATTTTGCAATAGTACAATTGAAAAAATGTTTTGAACATTGAACGATCCTTGCACACATGCACCGTTGCAACAGAATCTTGCCACCATCCCATTTTCATCGAAGACATGTTGACTTAGGATATCATAGAGACTATATTGTCCTCAGTTAGCATATTTACATCATGTTTTTCGACTTTATTTAGATAGCGATATTGCCTTGAAAAATGCCCTGGTTTTCTACAGACGAAACAATCTCCTTTCTTCTTGGATGGATTTCCTTCTTAAATTCTTGACTCTTCTTCTTGACATGTAAGGAAGAATTTTTTTGTTGCTTTCCCTCAACAATATTAACCTTGGAATCAAAATACGAATCCATACCCACGTCTCATAATATGGATTCTTCTTCAATACGAAGAAGCATTTGCAATTTCTCCAAGGAAATATCATCACTTTTCTTAATAAGTGACTTACCAAAATCTTTCCACATAGGAGGAAATTTAGCATAAATTTCACCCTCTTGAAATATTTCTGGTATATTGATATTAAGGGAAAGGAGTTTATTTTCTATAACATGAAGATCATGAATTTGCTCCAACACGGGCTTGTTATCAACCATCTTATAATTTACGTATTTTACAATAATAAATTTATTTGTACCTTCTTCCTATCCTTTATATTTGAATTCGAGTGCATCCTAAATCTCTCGAGTGGTCTTCATTTCGCAGAAGTAGTCGTAAAGACGATTAAACAATGTATTGAGAATGTATCCTCGACACAAGACTTCATAATCTCCATGTTTCTTCCTCATTTCCTGAATGTTCTCGACTTGAGTCATGTCAATGGGTGGACCGTCGACATTTGAAACGAGATTATCGGGTATTGGAGGATGATTTGGTTTTAGAATGTATGAAATCTTCAACACTGTTAGAAGAAATATAATTTTGTCTTGCCACCGGGAAAAGTTGTTGCCATCGAAACGGTCAAGTTTTACCATATCTTGATTCATGAATTTGAGAGATTCTGAGTCCATCTTTGAAGTTTTACCTTGTTCAAACTCGTTTGATTGTTAGAAAATAGGTTGGCAGAAAGAGAATATGGTTAGAACCTTGATGCGAGAATCAGGTTCACTATCCAAAAGGGTTTGATCCACCCCCATGTTGATGGTGTAGGGTTCTCGGTGTAAGTATCCCTCGAGGATTTCACCAAGGTTTGGGGAAAATCGAACACCAATTTCTGATTGCCCTGCTGCACTAATGTTAGGAGAACTCTGGATAATCTCTTAGATTGAATAAAAAATTGATCTAATACATAAACGATCTCATCATCACTAATTAATATATTAGAAATGGTGTGAATTGCACTGGTTCAGTCAAAGA
Organism: Viscum album; assembly: GCA_963277665.1. Lineage (NCBI taxonomy): Eukaryota > Viridiplantae > Streptophyta > Magnoliopsida > Santalales > Viscaceae > Viscum > Viscum album. The sequence goes on along the minus strand of OY728146.1, from coordinate 1,869,120,283 downwards.
ACACATTGTTTCGACTGAAACAAGAGAACTCTTGCTGAGGGACACACCACATCAATCTCACCATTTCGATCAATAAACGCATTGGATCATCCGAAAAGACACAACTCTTAGTGAGAGACACACCGGTTCAAATTCGAAAAAACAATCTATTTAAATAATTTAAATAAAATTATAACAATAAGAAAATTTGAGTAAAATATATAAAAAATATATAACAGATATATGGGGGATCAGTTTAATTGGTGAAACAACCAATGGGGGAATAGTTTCTCATGGAGACACCTCGACCATTTTCTGGCTAAAATGCAGGCCATATATACTTTTTCTAGTTAAAAGGGAAAAGATTTGGTTAATGGTATTTTAGATCACTACCCTCTTCTAGTATCATTATAATCCACATTGGATCACCACAAGATGTTCACATATAGGCAGATTTTGGACTGCCTTCCAGGTATCTAAGACTTATTTAGATCCTCCGGGGATGAGCCTTCTGAGGGAAATAAGTGGAAGGCTCTTCATATTTAGTTGCAAAAGCTTATATCAAGGCTCCATTCATGGTCAAAATATATTCCTCATTATGATAATTATTTTGTGGCCACCATATAGTATGTTTTACATATCAAGAGTCATTTGTTTTAGGTATTGGAAGATCATTTCTTTGAGGTGTTCATGGTGAAAAAGATCATTTTGGAGAAATTGGTTCAAAATTAGGAACTGCTAGACCGGGAGGGAAAAGAATTAAATTTCATAAAGAGGGTGATAGAAACTCTTGATTCTTATATTCTTGAATTAATAAGATGAAAAGTATGGTTAATAGTAATATCATGTAGGAATATGGGTCTTACATGGATGATATGGATGTTGTGGGAGGCTTCACCAATTCATTCTTCTCTGATCTTCTTGGTGGTCCAAATGAGTGCATGCCCAAGGGTTCCCCTTGGAGGACATGGAGTTTTTTGATGTGATTCCCAACCACGTGTCTATCTAGGACAATGAACACTTGAGATCCAAGTCAAACACGATGGAGATCCTACACACTTTGATGCACTTGAACCTAAATAGCACGAAAGATATGGATGGGTTCCCTATTTATTTTTATAGGTCTTCCTGGTTCATCGTGAAGGATTATTTGATGGCGGCCATCCAATATTTCTTCCAGTGGAATCCTTCATCACATGTCCTACACCACCACCATAGATATTCCTCCAAAAACTAGGATCCCCACCACTATTTTGAAATATTACCCCGTGAGCAAGTGAAATGTCCCATATAAAATAATGGTTATCATCATTAACTCTTTTCAAGCTCTATTCCTTATGTGGTGGGTATATTTGGAGCAGAATGGTTGTATAAAAGGCTTTTTGATAAAGGAGGCTTTTCTTTGGCATGTGAGATGCTCTGGGGCATAAATTTCAAAACGGATGGTTCTAATATGACCATCAAGCACGATATGAACAAGGATTAAAATGGGTTTGAATTAAGATTTATAAATAAGGTTATGGTTAGTATTGTATACAACTCTTGGAACATTGATATTGTTTTCTGGTGCTTTGGTTCTTCATTGTTATCAGGTGCATTCTAGGGAAAATCCTACGACTTCTTCAAATTGACTTTAGGACTATAGCAAGGGGGCCCCGTTGACTTTGATTCTATTTATCAGGGTTTAGGATGTTTTGAGTTGTCTCATTCATTAGAGAATTAGTAAATGTGATATCATGTCATATAGATGAATTGTGAAATCTCTAGCGGTGATAGACCACATGTTCACTAATGATATCACATTATTCATGAATTTTATAATTCGATCCATACATAAATTGAATAGAGTTCCGGATGAGTGTTGTCATCGGAGCAGACATATCATCAATAAATGGAAGAGTAACATTAATATTTCCCATGGATGTCCCTCCTGGTCGATACATATAGTGAGCCACAATCTGGGTATGTAATGAGGTGTTCTTCATATAGATTAGTTGGGGATCCCTATTATTCAATTTAGAGTGTACATCCCGGACATCGACCCCCTCTTCTTTAGGATTTCTAGCCTGTTGATAATATAGAAGGAAAATATATATCCTTTGGGTTTCTGATTACACTAGTTAATAGCGTGCTTTGAGATTCCCTAGTACATACCCTATGAGTGATCAAGGCCCCAAAAGGAGTTATCAAGAACATTTATAGGATACTAGATAACTTCATTTGGGTTTCCCTCTATGAAGGGAAGAGGCATTGGGTATCATAGTACAAGATGGAAAGGCTAGTAAATGAAGGAGGCATCAATGTTCACAATCTCTTGGATACCCTCCACTGCATGAATGAAAAACATTCTTAGAATATTCTTGTGGATCGTACTTTATGGGGGATAATGATGTGTAGTCATTCTTCGGGGTACTCAATTATAGGGGAATGAAAACCGTCGCTACTTTGTTCAATAATTTTTCCCCTTGTCATAGCCCTCTACCCAATGTCACGATGGATTATTAGAAATGGGAAACACTCCATTTGTAATTAAAACTGTTGTGGGGTTGTTATCAGCTTCATAGGGTTCCCTACCACCAAATTATTTTTTCGGGAAGCCAGTAGATTCCATTAATTTATATAATACATTTTGGACAAGGAGAAATTCAAACAGTATGATCTTATAGAGATGTCCTTAGACCCTAATATATGTGTGTCCACATTATCCCCTCGGGGATATCCATGTGTAAGGAATTTTGTTGTGCCATAAACGTAGAGGATCATGTATATGTTTAGGATGAGGTCCTACGGATTATTAGAATCCAAACCTTGTTTAACATTCTTACATTAATGATTACGAATAGTTCGGCCCCGACATAGTAAAATATTATGTGATGTGTTATTAATATTGTTTCAATGTGTGACTGTTGTAAGACCCATATTAATGAGATCACAGTCCATTTTTGCTTTCAGAGTGGGTGGTACGGAGAGGATTGGAGATAATTCTAGGTTTTCCCTTCTTTTTTGTACCAATATAATTAATCATCAACTATTTCTAGATAGATGGTACTATGGTGCAGAATATGCTTGTCCGAAAAGACTAGCTCGCATAGTGTTGTTACACGTAGTTTGTAGTTGCCTCTAGTAGGAGAGGAACAAAATAAGGAATGAAGGGGTTTTAATGTAGGGTTGTGTTATCATTGTATGGATGAGAAATATATTAATTGAACTGGCCTAGGTGGACAGAAACTGGAAGGGATCCCCCTCACATCATTGGTTCAGAACAGTGTACTGTGAAGGTCCTCCTCTCAGAAGTAGTATCGGAAAAAGTTAGGTTCATTGTGGCCCACTTTGAATGTTTTTAATCTCAATACAGACGATTCTTAATCCCTAGGTGTCTTGTGAGGAGGAGGGGTTGTTCATGATGAGAGTGTTTAAATCTACATTGTGTTTACTGTCAGGATGGGATAGGTTTATTCTCTATTGGCGGAAGCCATAGTGATGCTCTCAAGGCCCATACTATGCAGTCAGTGGGGATCAGATATCATGGAAGCTAATACAAAATATTTTTAAGTTTATAACTCTATTACTAGAGATGGAAACTCATCAGGGTTGATAAGATATATCATCAAAAAGTGTAGAAATATCCTCAGTGACAAAAATAAAATGTTTCACACATATAGGGGGGAAATGAGAAAACCATTGGGCCTTGTTGGATATCTCTGGTTTAGAGGATGTCTAGTTTCATACTGTGGAAAGCATATTGCCTAAATGTTAAACATCATTAGAGGGTATTTCCTTAGTCATCATTATTCTAGGCCTCATTATCCACTGGCCAGGTGGTTTGGCTAGAGGGTCCTGACCTGTTTTCCTTTCTTGTACGTACTTTTATTTGAATAAAATATTACTTTTCAAGGTGATATGCTAAAAAGGGACATGAAAATACATTATATCCTGAGACATATGACGTGAACTAATTTATTTTGGGGAGATATATGACCCTATACATTATTCATACAAAAATTGATGTTTAATAAAAAAGTAAATCATTAATCATATAATAAATAACCAATAGAATGAAATTTGGTTTCATTCGATTCACTATAAAAACATATGTAATTAAAATTGTTTTTATAGACTTTTCAAAGGGACACACATAATTAAATTCTCAAAATAATAAAAATATAGGAAATAAATTGGAATATAACCACATAGAGTAACATTAAGTATAAATACTATTCATTAAAGGTAATAATAAATGGGGAGTTTATAATATATTGAAAAAGGCTCTATAGTTAAGAAATTAATTTACCCATAAAATTAATTTGGGTAATCAATGTGAGAAACCTTTAATAAAAGGAATAAAAAAATTGTATTTACATAAGAAAGTAATTACAATAATTTATAGTTGTACACTGAAAAGAAAAGGGTAATATATAATTTATAATGGATAATTAATCCAAAATAGTGGGAAATTATATAAGACCTCCAAAAAACATGCTTTATAGTTGTAAAAGAACATATGCATAGTGTTGAAAATTATAGAAAGATGGTTATATAGAATAAATACGTCCTTGATAAAGAATACTCTGAATGATATCAAATAACAAGAGATCATGAATGAAATGTTTGATACAATGATTTTAGTTTTCCAAATTTAAAATATATTTATTTATTATTTTATAACTCAATTAATATATATCCAATGAGGGTTAGTCTAGTTTAATTTGAGAATGAAAATGGAAGTGAATACTTAAATGAACATTTAGGAAACATGTTTATCATTGAAATAAAATACAATGTGTCACTTTTAAAATTAAAATTTTCAAAAATGGAGAAATTTATTTTAAAATTTTTAATTTATAAAAAAAATATTAAATAATTTATCCATTAATACAATTTCATTTCAACATGAATGTTGAGATGAATATAAAAAAGATATTGAAATGATATGATCTATTTAAAAGTATTGAAAATAAAAATTTTCAAAACCCTCATAGTAAATATTTTTTTTGAATTAAAAAAATTTATTTTCCAAAAAAAAGAATATAAAATAATATATAATAAAATATTTTGGTGGAATTTCCAAGGAAAATATCATTAAAAATAATTATAACATAGTGAATGAATTTTTAATTTTCAAATATCAATTCCACTAATGTAAAAATTGGGTCAAAATCCATTGGATGAAATGAAATGTTTTGGATTATTATTTTTCCTTGAATAAAATAAATATAATATAATGATAAATTCATTGTTAGTATATCAAAAATAAAATGAAAAACCTAGGGTATAATAAAAACTAACATCAAAGGAATATTATTCAGATGAAAACCCCTTATAGTTAGTGTAAAAATTTAATCAAAACAACTCTAAATATTGAAATAATTTTTATTAATGTCCATTTAAATGATGTATAATACATGGAAATTAATACACCATCAATATTATTAAATAAATAAATTTGGAAGAGATAAAAACATATTAAGTGTATAGTAATATACATTAAAAAATATGTCTTAAGAAACATAGTTTGATACAATTATCCCCATACCACAGTTACTAATCAGTCAAAATGAACTATAAAATCCAATTTAAAAAAATTTACTAATGCGATCACCGATTTATAAACCTTTTTTAAATAGATAAAGTTTTAATATCATCATTTATAATTATTCTCTATATTTATTTTTGTTAAATATTCATTTGAAAAAATTATCATGAGTAATATGGATTTCATTGAACAAGTTTCATAATAATTTGGTTTTCATTATTCTTCGACAAAAGTTCATAATTAATTGATAATAAAAGTTATATTAATTTTTCCATCATATTTATATTAATTTTTATAATTTATTTCTAGAATATTTTTTGTTATGATCATAATAAATTGATTTTTAAATATGCATGTATCAATGCTTATTATAAAATACAGGGTGGTTCTTATTATACAAATTTACATTTTAATATTACTATTCCATAAGCAATGTAAATAATTACATGATTAATTATATCTTATATTTTATAATTTAGAATTCACATAGTCATCCATGATATAAATTATTAACATTTTTCCTGAAGGCAGATAAACAAACCCCAACAGAAACATAATAGAATTAATATATGATTGTGAATTGATAAAGGGTTCATTTTACTAAAAATGAATAATAGTGACATATATTTTTATCGGAGTGATATATACTATTTGTAATGAATTATTATAATAAGATATCAAATCTGATGTTGTTTTATTGTATTAATAAGTATTTTTTCTTATAAAAGACTCTTTAGGATATTTGAATCTAAACAATTGTTTATTCATCATAGTTAGAAAATATTTCTCAATTTGTCATCAAATAACTATTTTAATTTCATAAAAAAAAATATTTATACATTTTACACATTTTTAGAACTATCCATTATTTTTAATTTTTAAATTAATAAAAATATGGATGGAGGATGATTTCATTTTTTATAATGCAAGTAGCTGGAATAATATGGTTTTTCATATAAAAAATAAAATATTTCATAAATAGAATAATTATATACATATATACTACCCTATTTTGACTATCCATTTATTGACGTGATGGAAAAATAATCACTTTTTATCCTAGAGGTAGTGGTCTAAAGGATGAACAATTAATGGTTTATTTTCTCTAAATAAAAAAGGGAATGTTGGTTGATGATCTTAAGAAATAATAATAAACTAGTTTACTATTAATTTGGGTTTTATTATTTGATGCTTTATTAATTAAATTTGGGGAAGAATAAGTTCACATAAAGAAGTTGAATTTATAAAAGAGTAGTTAGAAATTCATACCCTACATGGTGGGTTATCTCCTTTGCAAATGGAAGAAATACTCCAAGTGATGGAGTTTTGAGAAGACTATAACAAATTGAATTCATATATAAATTATAAATAATGGGTGATTTATATTTTTATCATTAGAAAGTGGAATATTGTGTGATGTTATGGGAGGAGAATTTTTCCCCTTTTATAGGGGAAAATGTGTCACATTTATTAATCTCTCAAATAATTTCAATAATTGGATATCAAAATCATGGAAATCAGCTCAATAATTTGAAAATAATGGTGAGGGGAAGGAAAATATTGAATAGTGATTCAAAAATCCATTCCATATTTTTTTATAATAAATTATTAAACTCATTATCATTATCTTTTTAATATTTCACATTTTTATTGTTCAATAGAAACTAATAATTATCAATTCTATATTATCTAGGATTTCAAAAAATAAAATTCAACATATTAAATATTTCTTACATATCGATTCAAAATTTTAAATCTACTTTACATGATTCCATTTTAAAATGATATAAATATTAATTCTAATATACTAAATGTACAATATTTTAGGAAAATTTCCTTGAACAATATCACTCACAGACCAAAAATGTTAATTTTCGGAATCTCACCAAAATTAAAAATATAATAAAATTATAATTTCAATTACAATAAAATAATTTTATAATTATATTTTATTAATAATATTCATATCATAATGATAAATTAATAATTCTATAAAAAAAGATATATTTATTAAAATGGAATATTACACTAATCAAATTAATCCTAATCCTTTTAGAAAAATGAAAAAAAATACAAAGATATGGGAGATAATGACACATGAATCCATCCAATGGTACCCATCAAAGATAAGAAATGTGATAATGGAGATAATGATCCTTGATTCCATATTATAATATGTCATGGTATGGATGAAAGCATCCTAGGAATATCATATTAAAAATCGGAGGCACTACCCTCTAATAGAACACGAGTAAGGGAAGATATGGTAATCACACCCAAATAAATAATACTAAATATGAAATTAAAATTAAAACCAAGATAATCCCTATAATAAAATAAAAAATAGTTAAAATTAAAAAGGAAACCATATGTACCAAATGATAAACATGGTAGTGATGTTGAATCTCTAGTTAGTCCTTAACAACCCAGAGCTAGTAAAATCTTGTGCAAAATATTACCATATCCAGTTGACTTAAAAACTAGTTTATATATATATATGTTGACTATAAAAATTGTACTTAGTAGTATCATCAAAAATCCTCTTACAAAAAATATAGATAAATAATGATAAATCTCAGTGAAAAATATTAGAAAAAAACTCATTAACTAATGAGCTATGATATATTTATAACCCCTACATTAAAATATTTCACCCAAAAAAAACATAAAAGTTATCATATTACATACAAACAAAAAGGTACCCTACTATGGATTCACCATGAGATTTCTTATGTTTCCCAATTATGTACATCCAGATACATATTTCTCTAAAAATCACATCCCAAAGACACCTTTTATAAAGTATCATAGCCTATATATCATGCATCACGTCATCTTCTCGTCTCATTCCATGATTCCAAATAGTAACTAATAAGTGTTTCGGGGACACCACAACCACTATGTCATGTATCATATATCATGTATTATACATTAATCCATCATATCCCATACAAGGAGTAGTGTACATAGATTAATCACAATCCCTAAACATCATACCAATAATAATCCAATGACACTATGTCCAATGATAGATAATTATATAAAATTAACACAAAGAATTATATCAAATGAAACAAATATTTGGTAAAGAATACCATCTTTCATATGAAGAAACATACACCACTAGGAGAATAGAGTGGGTCCTTAGGGGAAATCAATAATTTTTTCCTCTATAATAACTGTGTTGCGGAAAATAATCACCCATATTCTAATTGGTGTTAGTATCCCTATCCATATATATGGAGTATCATATGATATAATATATATTGTATAATATAGATCATAACCAAACTATGGTCATTAACATAATTTTTGGCTAAACTATAACTACAGTATCATTGACACTCGATAAGAACCACCGAGAATTGTATATCCAATAGGAATAATAAATATTTAGGAATAATTTTGAAAATAATCACTCATTTCATTTAAAATAATTCCTTAATTTTTTTAATTAATTTTATATTAATTAAAATTATTCTTTAACATTTAATTAAACTCACTGTGAAGTACATGTTCTTTATAAATAATAAACTCATGTATATGCTCACTCAAGTTTTACATTTTGTAATCATTCTAAAAAACACCAAAAAAAATGTTTAATGGATTTACTAAAAAATTTCACAAATAAAAATCTTCATGAAATTTAGGAATCAACCTAAATAACATATAATTGATTAGTTATCAATCACAACCATCTTCTTCAAAAAATACGGAAAATATTATATGTAATAATTTAACCCATCCATTCACCCCTTAAAAAGTATAATAAAAAGCTAAAATTCCATATTTATTATAAAAAAAGTGATAAATTCCAGTATAATACCATTACATAAATAATTATTTCATCCACAAAAATATGATTAACAACCTCACAAATCATTACACTAATGGTTTTGAATTCTTGAAAACACTCTGGGTCACCCCAAAATTATCTCACTAGGAAACAATCTCGGTAATCATTAATCACACCATATAAAATGTATCATGTTTCGAGCAAGAACATATGGACGTGAACAAATAATTGAGTATAAAGTACATATACACCGTCAAAACATGCATACCTCAATTTCTCTTTAACAATATATCTCATACCGGAAAATTTCTAATTACAAAAATTATGGTTTTAATTTTACAAAATTATTTTTTATTGTTTACAACTATAGGTATGTTGAGGAAACATCCAATACATTCTAGAAATTATGTGAACATGATACCTTGCATGTTATCTTGCTTTAACAAAAAATGGAGAAGATCAATACTCATTTTACATGAAACTTTATTAAAATTACAAACAAGATTTATTTCTTAATATTCATTATCTAATTACAAAAACATATTAACGAATAAATAATTTAAATTTTAATTAAGAATTTTTTTATTTATAGAAAATTATATGAATCGAGGAATTCTATAAAGAAGACATGTTAATTCTTTTAAAAACCCAATTATTAGTTTTAAATTATTGATAAAATTTCTAAATATCATATCATGAAACTAAGAATAGAAAACATTCCCTATAATAATAAATATAGATAGCACAACATCATCCAAAACCAAAGGCAACATGTTTATATGGTGGAAAAAATATGTTTACAACAACCTAACCCATTCCCTTCATTAATCTATTTATTTATATACAAGGGTTAATTTCACCACCTCCTAAAGAGTTAAGGAATCAAAACATTACTATTTCATATGAAATAAAAATGATAAGTAATGAATCCCCATTATCAAGGAATTAATGTTCCTGAAACAATAATTAAAAACAAATATATATCTTTTTTACCCCTCCCATAATGAGACAATAGTCTTCTTATAACACTATGACATACTGAAAATAACATGAATTAATGTAAATCCATAGGAATAGTATACATTAAAAACTATAAAATGGTTACTAGGAACTAGGGTAGACCATAATTATCTAAATGGAATCTAAAATAAAATGAATAAAGACATTCCTTGGATAATCATAGAGTGAAGAAATAATATTGGGATTTAATCCCTTGTCAAAGGACCTAAAAATTCCTTGAGATATTTTCTATAGAGATTTAGTGTTTGGGATAAAATAATTACTTTGTAAAATAATTAAGGGTGTTTAATGTTTTGATGGTACAGCTATAGGAAAATATCCATAATGTGGATGGGTCATTCACAAAGTGAGTGTACTGTATTTAAAATATACTTAAAATCTATCTCACTAGTTACACCTAATCCAATATTTAATTAATGTTTGGAGTTTAATGTTCATGATGTATGTTTTCATTAACACATTCATGATGTCTAAATATTCATTCAATGTATCTTGTGACTACCATACAAATCCTGAATGAACCATGAATCCCTCCCTCACATGAGCTGCAAATTATATTTGGGTGATGAACTGAACTCAAATAGAATCCATGAACTTTACATTCCTTATGTAAGATACCACTCACTTCTTGAACTAATATATATTCAATATTATAATTCAGAACACCAATTAATATTTTATATCCTTTATATAATAACCACATTCTTTGAATATATGCTAAGGAGAGGGATAAAATATCTATAACCTTATATTATATACCTCTAATATAATATTATCCATAATAATATATAACAGGGCCCTAATTGATGGAAATACCAGGGTCATTTGAATAGCCACCCCATGAGATACATCATAATAATCTTAGTACATTAGTGTTCAAAACCCTAACATGGATACAAAAACACAATGACCACATAATACTAAGCCTCAACTCAACACAATCTCCAAGAAAGATACGTATCAAATACATGCAGGGCCATAAATGAATAATAAAATAGGATGAAACCATCCCACAAACCGGATAATAGTCATGAACAAAAATTGAGAATTGTTATAAGACAAGACCCAAACATTAAATAATAATGGATATTGATAAAGAATCTAACACACATGTTCCATGTTACTACCCTTTATATCCTCGAAATATTCTAGAGACTAATCAATATACGAGATCACCATATCCTTTTAGTCCATGTGATTCAAAAGATTCCTAACCAAACAGAAATAAGTTGTGCACCACTTATAATATACTAAAATAGAAAATAAACCACATACCCCTTTAATAGTCTTGGGATATGACCAAGAAAAAAAGTGTTCAATCTTAAAAGGACACTCAACTAACCCATGATTGGAAATGTAAATTCCATTGAAATGATCATCATGAACCTAGAATAAACACTTTGATGGATTCCCAATGTTGTATTAATGATGAAGAACTCCCAACATGGTATGCATATTTTCTTCTCTCACTATTTAATATATGTAGTATAAATGGATGGAATTGATGAATACCATCAAAAAATGATCAATATATTGTCTAATCATTAAATTAATCAATCCCATCAACATAGATGGAGTATTCATTATAATTAATTTAATCACATTGAACTCCTAATGACCATACCGATATTAGGAATTGGTTGTTAGAATTTTCATATAATTTACTCAAAATTAATAATAGTATTACTACAGATCCATCATAAATAACCTTGTAGATCCTTTATTAGATAAAAAATCGTCATTACATGTAAGAATACATAATTTCATCCCATTTTCTAAATAAAGTGATGATAATCAAAACAAATATTAAATATTCCATTAGAATTATTCAAAAACACGACTTATACACCCTAAGGTGATAGTCTCAATCGAATGAAGACTCATCATGAAAGAATGTTGAGATATAATTTCATATATTACAAAAAATATGGAATTATGCTATATGTATACATCAAGATCATAAAACCCAAGGGTGTATATATATTCCAATACCAATCTGTCATTGAGGGGAAAACCCCAAAACATTCTAAAGAAAAAATGGTACTCTTTAAAACCCCTAGGGAACTCTAGCTAGCAATCATTAATGAACTCTACATCAGATCATCCATCAAGGAAGACAAGGTTAAAATATGCCTCTAACACATATAAGCATCCCACTTTCAAAAAACACATTAAATGGGTATATGAATATATTTTTGAGAAGACTATAGCTCATTGAATGTGTATAAGAATTCTAAGTAATGGTTGATTAGTGTTTTTATCATAAAAGAGAGGAATATAAAATGCAATGTGCTAACCTTTATCAAAGCTAGTTTATCAATGATATTCAAAAAATAAAATGCAATGTACTAAATGTTTTATAACTATTGATTCAAAAATTGTAATCTATATTACATGAATCCATTTGAAAATGATATTAATATTAATTCTAATATACTAAATCTATAATATATTAAAAAATTTCATGAAACAATATCACTTATGGACCAAAATGTTAATTTTAGGATTCTCATCAAAATTCAAAATATAATTAAATTATGACTTCAATTATAATAAAATAAATATAAAAATATATTCTATTATTAATGTTCATATCATAATGATAAATTAATAATTATATAAAACAAGATATGTTTATTAAAACGGAAAATTACATTAATCAAATAAAACACAATCCTTATCGAAAAATTTAAAAAATACAAAGATAAGGGAGATAATCACACATGAACCCATCCAATGGTGGCCATCACATATTAGAAATTTCATAAAGGAGATAGTGATCCATGAAACCATAATATAATAGGTCATGGGATGGTAGCAAGCATCAATGTAATATCATATTAAAACCGGCAGGCATTACCCTCTAATAGAACATGAGTAAGGAATGATAAGGCAATCACACCAAAAAAAATAAAACTCAACATGAAATTAAAATAAAAACTAAGATAATCCCTATTATTACCTAAAATAATAGTGAAAATTAGAAAGGTAACCGTAAGTACAAAATGATACACCTGGCAGTGATGTTAAATCTTAGGTTGCCCTTTAACAACCACGAGCTTGTAAAATCCGGCATTGAATTTTACCATATCCAGTTGACCTAAAAACTATTATATATATGTTGATAATAAAAATTCTACTCATTAGGATCCTCCCAAAATCCTTTCTAAAAAATATATAAAAATAATGATTATTCACAATTAACAAAATGTGAAAAAAAATATCATTAACTAATGGGCTATAATATATTTCCAACCACTATATGGAAATCGTTCACCCCATAAAATATAAAGGAGATCATATTATATACCAAGAAAAGGTACCCTACAATGGATTCACCATAATATTGCTTCTATTACCCAATGGTGTACATCCATTTACATATCTCTCTAAAGGTTCCATCCCAAATACACCTTGTATAAAGTATCATAGGATGTATCTGAAGCCTCACATCATCTTCTCATCCCATTCCACATATCCCAATAGCAATTAATTAGTGTTTAGCAGCCACCCCAACCACCTTGTAATGTATTATATATCATGTAATATACTTCAATCCACCACAGCCCATACAGAGAGAAATGTACATATATTCATCCCAACCCATACACATTATACCAATAATAATCTAATGACTCTATATATAGAGGTAGATTATTATATAAAATAACCACAAATAATTATATCACATGTCATTGATATATGGTAATGATTACCATCATTCATGTGAATACACAAAATCCACCAGGAGAAGAGAGTGAATCCTTAGGGGAAATCAATAATCTTTTCCACTCTAATAATTATGTTGCGGAAAATACTCTCCCATAGTCTACTTGGTGTTAGTCCCCTATCCATATGGTTGGGGTATAATATGAAATAATATATATGATATAATATAGATCATAACAAATCTATGGTAATTAACATAATTTTAGGATAATCTATATCTATGGTATCATTGACACTCGACAAGAACCACCGAGAAGTATATATCACATAAGAACAATAAAAATTTATGAATACTTTTTAAAATTATCACTCATTTAATTTAAAATTATTCATTAAATTTGTTAAATAATTTTCTATTAATGTACATTATTCCGTCAATATTTCATTAACCTCGCTGTGAAGTACATCTCCTATATGAATAATAAACTCAAGTATATGGTTACTCATGTTTTACATCTTGTAATCATTCTATAAAACACCAATCCCATGGTTTAATGAATTTTTTAAAATATTTCACTATTATAAAACCCCATGTAATTTAGGAATCATCATAAGATAACATATAATCGATTCATTATCTAACACAACAATCTTCTTCAAGAAATGAGGAATAGAATATATGTAATAATTTAACCCATCCATCCCCCCTTAAGAAGTATATTAAAAAGATAAAATCTAATCATTATGAAAAAAAGTTGTATATTATAGTACAATCCCATTACCTCAATAATTATTTCATCCACAACAATATCATTCAGAATACAATAAATATTGACATTAAAGGTGTCAAATTTGTGAAAAAACTCTTGGTCACCCCACAAATATGTCACTAGGAAACAATCACTTTATTCTTGCATCACACCATATAAAATGTTTCATGTATAGAGGAAGCACATATGGTAGTGAACAAAACATAGAGTAAAAAGGAAATATAAACCATCAAAACATGCATACCGCCTTTTCTCTCAAGTGTGATCTCTCATGCATAAAAAATTTTCTTTATAAAAAATATTTGATTTTAATTTTAAAAAGTAATTTATTTAGGGTTACCACTATAGTTATATAGAGGAAAAATCCAATACATTATTTAAATTATGTGAACATGATCTCTTGCAGGTTACCTTTCTTTAACACAACATGGGGAAGAACAATTATCATTTTACGGGCCCCTTTACTAATATTACAAACAAGAATTATTTCTTCATATTCAATATCCTGTAACAATAACATATTAATGAATAAATTAATTAAATTTTAATTAAGAATTATTTTATATATATAAAATTTTATTAATAAATTAATTACATAAAGAAGACACATTAATTCTTTAGAAAACCTAACTATCATCTTTATATTATTGAATAAATTTATAAATCTCATATGATGAAACTATGCATAAAAACAATTCTCTATAATCATAAATATAGATAGCACAGTATCATACAAAACAATAGGTAACATATTTATATGGTGGAAAAAATATTATTACTACAACCTAAACTATTCCATTCATTAATACATTTATTTACATATAATGGTTAATTCCACCACCTACCAAAGGGATAAAGAAAGAATATATGAATATTTCATATAAAATAAAGATGAGAAGCAATGGATCCACATATTCAAGGAGTTAATGGTCTTAAAAAAATAATTAAAAACCAATGCATATATTTTTTACGCCTCCCATATTGAGTCAATAGTCTTATAATAACTCTATACCACAATGAAAATAACATGAAATAAAGAAAATCCATAAGAATAGTATACATTAACACCCATAAAATGGTTGCTATAAATGTGGGTAAACCAAAATTATCTAAATGGAAACTAAAATAAAATTAAAAAAGACATTCCATGGATAATCATAGGGCCAAGAAAGTATATTGGGATTTAATATATTTTCAAAAGAACTAAAAATTCCTTAAGATATCTCTTATATACATTTAGAGTTTGGGATAAAACATTTTTGTTGTAAAATAATTAAGGGTGTTTAATGTTTTTATGGTAAACATTTAGGAAAATATTCATATTGTGGATGGGTCATTCACATTGTGAGTGTACTTTATTTAACATCTACTAAAAAAATCTCTCACTAGTTAAACCTCATCCAATATTTAATTCGTGTTAGTAATTTAATTTTCATGACGTTTGTTTTCATTATCATATTCATGTGTTCTAAATATTCATTCAATGTATTTTGTGATTACCATAAAAATCCTGAATGAACCATGAAACCCTCCCACACATGAGCTTCAAATTATATTTGGGTCATTAACCAAGATCCAATAGAATCCATGAACATTACATTCCTAATGTAAGATACTATTCACTTTCTGAACTAATCTATATTCTATTTTATAATTTACGAACACCAATTAATATTTTATATCCTTCCTATAATAACCACAATCTTAGAATACATGAAAATGGGATGGATAAAAACATCTATAACTTTATATTATATACCTTTAAGAAAATATTATCATCAATAATATATAATGGGAACCCAAGAGAATAAAATTCAAGGGTATTTTTAATAGCCACACCATGAGATGAATCACAATAATCTTAGTACAATATATTCTAAAATCCTCTATTGGATAAATAAACATAATGAACCCACAATATCTTGAACCATATCAACACAATCTCCTAGAAAGATATATATCAAATAATTGTAGGGCCATTAATTAATAATCAAATAGGATGAAACCATCCTATAAAACAGATAATTTTCATGGAAAAAATTTGAGAATAATTACAAGGAAAGTCTTGAATATTACCTAACTATGGATATTGAGAATAAATCTAAAACTGATGTTCCAAGTTACTCCCCTTCATATGCTCAAAAAGTTTTGGAGACTAATCAATCTGCAAGATCACCATATCCTTTTTGGCCATGGGTTTCAAAATATTCCAAACCAAATAGAAAT
This sequence comes from Viscum album, assembly GCA_963277665.1. Taxonomy (NCBI): domain Eukaryota; kingdom Viridiplantae; phylum Streptophyta; class Magnoliopsida; order Santalales; family Viscaceae; genus Viscum; species Viscum album. The sequence continues at coordinate 1,869,103,290 of OY728146.1, read as the reverse complement.
AATTTTTGTACAAATTACAGTATACTAAAATAAAAAATAAACTATATACCCCTGTAATAGTCTTGGGACATGGCAAAGAAAAAAATGGTTCAATATTATAAATTCCTGCAAGTAATCCATGATTAGACAGGACAATACCATTGAAATTAATATGATGAACCTTGAATAAACATATTTATAGATTCCCAAAGTTGTATTGATGATGAAGAACTCCCAACAGTGAATGCATATTTTCTTCTTTCACCTCTTTATATATGGAGTATAAATGGATAAAAATTTTGAATTCCACAATGGAATGATCATGATATTGTCTAAACATTAAATTAATCACACCAATGATCATAGAGGGAGTGTTCATTGTAATGAATTTAATCAGAGTAAACTCATAATGACCATATTGAAATTAGAAAGTGGTATTTAGAATGTTCTTATCATTTACTCAAAATTAATTATAGTATGACTATATATCCATCATAAATAACATTGTAGATCCTTTATTAGATTAAAAAGAATCATCCTACCATGGTAGAAGGCATAATTTCTTCCATTTTTCAAAATAATGTGATAATAATCAAAAAAATACTTCATATTCCATTAAAATTACTTCAAAACACAACTAGCACACCCTAAGGTGATAGTCTTAATAGAATGAAGCCTCATTATGAATGAATATTGAGCTATACATTAATTTCATTCAACAACGATGGTTCTATTATATGTATATATACATAAATGTCATAGATCCAATGGTTGTATATCTAGCCCAATTCCAATCTAGCATTCAGGGGAATAACTTAGAAAATTGATAAGAAAAACAAAATAGTACCCTTCCATGACCCTAGAGAACAATGTCATGTTAACAATTATAGAAATCTACATCAGATCATCCATCATGGAAGACTAGTGTAGATATTCCTCTAACCTATATGAGCATTAAAATTTCAAAAAACAATGAACACTATACATATAAATCATAGAATAAAATCTACCGCTTCAAGAAATCAAAAAATTCATGCATTAAATATACTTATCCCATATATAGTAGGATTTAAAATTGATATATCCATCAACATAGGTTATCTCATAAAGATCAGTACTTCCCCATCACTATCTCACAATATGAACGTACATCATAATAGAACGTTCATCTACCAATTTGGGTATTTAATGGTTAGGGAACTTGTATCATCTCCCCTATATGTTGTAATTAATAGAATAATGAACATGTTTTGAAAGATTATGTTACTCTTAAATAAAAAATGTAATGAAACCAATTAGAAAAAATTAAATGGTTTCCTTGAATGACATATAGATTTTTGGATAGTGGCAATTCCATCGAATGATACTGGTCACGACCTAATCCATGACATCACTAAGTGAGATAGATAATAGATCCTTGGGAATTCTTTACTCTCAGAGGATCATGATCATGATATGTATTTACACTAACAACACATCTCCTCTATGTTTATCCCATGATGGATCATCCTTCTATGACGACCTGAAATGAAACCACCTCAATGGATGAACTTGATGTGGAACACATAACTAACAATTCATGTTCTGAAAAGTTGATCACTCATTTCCCTAATGACATAATACAGCACACACAAAGCATAAATGTGACCCCTTTTATTGTAATTATGAAATTACAACCTTTCAAAATTGAAATTATAAGGGCTAGTACAAGACCTCGCCACTCCATAAACTAATCTATCATATAAACTAGGATCCCTGGCTAATATTTCTAATTCATGGATAGTCCTGAAGACACCCATATCATAAAAACATCAATTGTTTTGGTTTTATAAATATAATCAACTCTCACATGAAACATGGTATCCATAAAATGAATATATGGTATGATATGGTGTTGGTTACCTTGTCATAATTCTCCCATGAAATTCCTCACCGTAGACTATTTATTTGGGAACAGTTCTAATCCATAAATGTATCACACCGAGATTTTTTGAGTTGTTTTATTCAAATAAATATAATATATTAGATATTATTCATTATACATACAACTATTTTTATAAATTTTTACATGAAACACCGAGTTTATATTTCAATATATGCAACTTTGAGTGTATATTTCATTACATAGAACACCCTATTAAAATAAAATGTAACAAACTATTGAGAAATTATTATTCAATATAATAATTATCACCCAACAATTAAAATTTCAGGGATTAAGAATATTAAATAAATTGTGAAATTAATGGCCTAATCATGTCTATATAATTAATTCATTGGTGGCTAATAATTATAAATCAAAATAAATACCTTTTGAAATTAAAGTAAATATTTCTTTTAAAAACTATTTTTATGGTAAAAAATGTGTATTATATCAACAAATTATCCAAATAACATTTGGTGAATTAATTTAATTGAATTTATATATTTTATATTCGATAAAATGGTTTGCATTCACCTTATATTATTTCCACACTATAGATAAAAAGAAATCTAATTTTATTCCTACAATGTACACTCTTTTAAAAAGTTTTGTTGTCCCCTTTAGTTCACTTATTTTGAAATTAATATTTCCACATTCATAAAGAAATTGTCATTTCTAATTAATTTAATGTAATATATATTTAAAATTATATTAGAGTGCTTTTATTTAATATTTTTGAAAATGAAATAGTTTTTCAATGAACAATGAAAAAAACTTGTTTTTAATATGAATTTTAATTTATATTGTAGATTTTTGAAAACATAAATATTTTATATAATGGTTCCAAAATTAAAATTCTTCAACTTATATATATTAATAAAATTTATGTCAAGAAATCAATTTTAAATTGGGGTTTTATATAAATACAAAGTATACTTTTTGAAATTTTCTCTTTCAAAACATTTATTCTCACCACAACTATGGGACTAATTATAAATTAAAATTCCTCACATATGTGAATGGAATATAGAAAAAAGGAATAATTATACCGAAATATTATAATTTAAATTATCTAATAAGGAATAATTAATTTTTTAACCATATTTAATTGTTACAAAAGTAAAAATTATTTATAGTGGTAAATGTAAAAATATGTTTTCGTGGGGGTTACTCTGATATGGTGTGGATTGAAAATGACCCAAAACCAGTCTGAAACCAATTTTTTGGACATATTAAGACTATATGTATTCTATTTTAAATAATTTTACATTTTGGATCCTCTTGTAATGTGACAACATGGTAACACATTTTTCTATTCATAATTTACAAGTATCCCCCTCACCATACTAATAAAAGACCACCCACTCTCCTCTCATATTCAAGATTTAAATGAATATTTTATTAGAAATTACATGCCCATATCTCTTTGTAACTTTTATAATATTTTAATAAAATCCTTATTTTAGCCATAAATCCATCCTTGGATGATTTTTGGTTTAAATCAAAAGGAATTTTCCGAAGAAGAGGTAATGACCCTAATCTAGTGTTTTATATTACATAATCCTTAACATCATTAAATAATTATTTATGTTTGTTTTTATGATCCCATAAGTTTATTAATTATTTTAATTGGTTAATATTTTAATTTAATAACAAAATTCATTATCATCTACAAGAAAATGGGTCATAAATACATCATTTTGTGTATAGTAGATTATCACCATCCTAACTGATGTTAGTCATTATCCAAAACCACATTTCACCTCTTGAAATAATTATGTATTTATATTATTATATATGATATATATGAAATTATTATGAATTTTTAATTATTATTTAACATTTTACTTCCTAGTTTCCATTATATTTTGATATTATAACGACGTATGTGTGTACGATGTACTACTATTTTGAAAAGTGATGTGACTCATTAACGTTATACATTGAAAGTAGTAAGGATGGACATAATAAATATATGTGGAATATATTAAATAATATTTATTTTTTAATGTAAATATATTTTTTATCTTTTTTTATTTCAACCCTTCATGAAAATGGAATAATCATTCTCGACTACGTACGACCTTCCATCTGAATAATAGTGTGTTTAAATTTATTTCTATAAATTTTATAGAATAATATAAATACACATTTAATTAATATATATGATATTTATATATTTTTATAATTAGGTATTTTTTGAACCATTATCAAAATACAAGGACCAAAAATAACATTTCAAAACATACATGAAAAATATAGAGGTTATAAACCAAAATGCGAATTTAGCAAGGAATTATTAATAAATGGGTAAAAATGGTCATAAGTTAATAATATGTGATGTGATATATATATAAGTAATTTTATTTAATATATATATATTTAAAATATAAATTTCATATCGTAGGTTTTAAGGTGTATGAAAGAATTCAATAATAAATATATGAATTTTTTATATCAGTTTTTACATCAATGAGACAGATTCCATATTCATCACCAATTTATTTTATTCTGTGTATATAATTTTCATTAATTTATTTTATTATTTTAACCCTAGAAATTATTTGTATCTCCATATCCATATAAGGATATATCTTTCACGGGGTTTATGGTTTAAACACTAATAGTGTGGTAATGCATTTTAGTCTTAATTATGTTTTGATGAATTATATGTTATGTTATGAACCAATATTTTTTATACGAAATATATAAGCCCATTTAAAAGTAATACCATAATATTTTGAGTTTCATTTAATTTTTTTTCAAGGGTATTATAATTTAATACCACCATTATATTAATGATTTTATGTTATAATTTCACCATGTATCGATATTTTTGTAATTTTGTTTCTCGTGAAAAAATATTGAGAAGCATATCTCATGAAACTCATGCAATTTCATCTAATCTAGTTTTGTCATAAAAAATATTCCATTTACCTTAATTTTCATATATTTATGTACTAAAGAGTTATAAAAATAATTTTCAACAAAAAACATATGTACTTATCTATTTAGATGAAAATAACTTTTCATTCAAACATATATTTTCTAAAAATATTCTAATATATTTTAACATTAATGAAATGATATATTAAAGAAATTTTACCCATTCTTAACTTCTTAAAAAAACTTTTTCAATGGAGTATTCTTAGGCTTTTAAAAAAAATGCCATTTTCATTTTACCAAAAATTCAAATAATATTCTCTTTCTAACCAATACAACATTTACAAATAAACCACCATCACAATCATGTATTATTCATTTATATATTTCCAAGGTTATTATCTATGAATAGTTTGTTCACGATGTTTTAATTTTTTAAAAATATTTTAATGATAAAGAGTATATTTTCCTTAGTAAACAATTTTTTATTATTTTTTAAAACATCACGTATATGTTTTCAAGGATATTTTCAAGGAAATGTATTTTAAAAATTATTTTTATTCGAAAAGTGTTTTCAAATGTATAAAGGTCATATTTCTTATGAAATGTTCCATTTTTTTCTTTAAATTTAGTTTTCCATATTAAGTGAAATATTTATTTTTACTAATTCATTTCTAGGAATAATATAGGATAACACTATCCTCAATATATTTTATATTATTAACATTTATATTGATGAAATGTTTATGAATCCCATTTACACATTATGGGTTATGATATAGTTCATTGGATGAATTTTCATTACAAATATTTTCTTTACAAGGCTTATGAGGTGATGTTATGATGAATTTTTTATGATATTTTCGAAAAAATAATTATTTTTCATTAATATGATATGGGTGGTACCTATATACCCATCTAATATATTCGGTATGGATTATTATCTCATGATATAATAAATGGAAAAAATAAAATGGCCCTAATACACTTCTTTAAATAGGGGAAAAAGGATCTACTATGGGAAATAGGTGCATCCTTGTACAATAAGGGAAAAAAGTGTGTCCATCTTGACAATGTTAAAAATGTTAATCCTAATCAACTATATAGAACATGTGTATATTTATCTACAATGGGAAACATGTGATGAATCCTAATCTCTAATGATGATGGTCTAGGTATCGACCATTTAAATATTAAATGGTCTTATATATTTACGATTATGTCACTTATTTAAGATATATTTTTATTTTTCATAATTGATTTATTATTATTATCAATCTTATGGGACATGTCTTATGAAATGATAATTTCTAATATCATGATTGGGGTTTAAAATCTTTTACATGGTAGGTAAGAACATTGTATGTTATGTTTATGATCACATATAATTATTCATATATTATTAATCTATATAATCATATATTGATTTCTTTTATGATTACCCTAACATATATTATGTGATCAATCGTTCTTATGATTCCTTACACATGTTATAAAGGAAGGATAAGGCAGGGAATTCCTCCGTTAATTACAATATGAGAATATAATTCTGGGAGATATTAATGGTGTTTAAAAATATTTGAATATTCATTGTCTAGTCTATAGAGACACCAAAAAAGTTTGGTCACGTGTGTGTTTATTAAATTTATTTAATATAAATCCAAAAAGTGGTGGTATTCAAGTATGTAATGTTAGAGACATTATAGTTAGGATAAGTGTATTTTTTGTCAATATTTTAAAATTATGATTATAAAAATATTAATGAGATCCCAAGAAATAGGGATAAGTATATGTCTCGGGAAATGTCTTGTGATATCTTAAAGGGTAATTATAATTAGAGATATATGTATTATAAAATATCATGGAATTTTGTTGAATGATATGGAAATGTGTTTTACTGAAATTTCATTCCATTATGGATACTAGAAGTTGATGTGCCTCTAGTATAAAGGTTCCTATATGTAATTACTCTAAAAAGAGTGCATTGATTTGGAATTGATCATTACCTAGTGCACAAAAATGTAACTTTATTCAAACCTAGTTTGAAAAAGACAAAGGTTTAGGAATTGAAAATTCATAAAAACATTGCAATCCATCATAAAGGGTTTAAATAATAACAATGAATGACATATATTAAGCTCATATTGTCATATATTATAAATAATGTAGCTTTATTTAGAAATATTATAAATATATTTCATTATTATGTGGGTATCCACTCTAATTATTTTTTATAATGTTATTATTTCTAGTTTTAAACATCATATTTAACCTGAAAAAATCATGTTAATGATGATTCTGATATCGAATAAAATGATCTTCCTCTAATGAAACCAACCATTATCTAAGACGTATTTTAATTTTTTTATATTCCTTCACAACATTTTGAATCTATGAATCAAGATGAACATCTAAATGAGAAATGTGTTGAACGAAATTCTATTGAGTCCTTTGTGATTAATCAACAATCTTATTGTACATGTTTTTGTTATACACTAGTTTTTATGAAATGGATCAATAATAATGAAAAGAAATTTTCTATTCACCACTGATAAGAGATTGAAAAATTCATTTTTGGAATTTATCATTTGGAAGAAAAAGAAGATTATTGGAGGAATATTCTTATGAACATAAGGAAACAGGAAGGAATTTTATTTATTGAATGGTAAAATTTTAATTTGATATTTCTCAATAATTACTTCCCTCATATTATAGAATCAAATATGGATAAATAATTCCATAAGATTAATCAATAGTTTAATGACTATAATAGTACATGAAAATGTAGTTTTTTTAAACTTTCATGATATTCCTATAGTTTATTCATCATCACATAAAGAAAAATTGATAAATTATTTGGTTTAATAAAACCAAGAAGTTTAAAGTCTTCTTTACATGAAACATTAATAGCTTAGAAGAAGTAACTTTGTGTGAAATAATGTTACCAATAGAAATTATATATTCCCACAATTTCTATATTGCAGATAAAAAAGGAATGTAGAGTCCTAGGAACACCCAAATAAATCAAATGGTGTAATTAAATTACACTAATTAGTATTTTTTAAATGTGGTAAGAATCATCAATTAAATTTATTGAATAGAATTTAGATGTAATGTAAATATGAAAATATATGTTATAAATCTCATTATTATAAAAATCATATTAATTGACTAGTTTATAAAATTGGGGAGAAGAAGAAAAAAATTTAATCACCACACACATTTCATTATTTCAAATAAAATTATTTTTGGACTTCTGGAAATTAATGCCCTAATTTAAGTTATATAAATTATGATAATCATTAAAAACCATCACGTAAGAAATAAAAAGGGAAATATTATAGAATTAATAAAAACTAATGTAAATCATGCTAATTGGGAACTATATATAGGGGAATTTATTTTTTAATTTTGAATGAATGATCCCTATGAAAATTTTATCCTTCATCCTTTAGTGAAAATGTTGATTTTCTCTGATTATCAATACTCTTACTACATATAATATAGAATAAGGAAATAAAATTTTATATTATTAATTAACATATAATTTAATATATCTTAATGGTCGACCCTATATTTATAATTGAAATGTTTCTATCAATGGTAAGAGGATATTTATAAAATTAATGAGGAAATAATTTTTTTTAATAATACCTGTTATTATTAATACTTATATTGGGTAATTATGATATATATTTTTTTGTATGAGACATTTGGGGTGACTTAAATTTTTGTAACATTGATCATGGATGGATATGAGATAAAATCCTTTAAAAACATGGGAGTATATTTCTTCCAAACATATTTTAATGTAGAGTTAATGTTAACTATCTATGGAATGGTTTTAGTTGAATAGTGTATATGTTTTATGGATTACTATATTCCTTCAACATTGGAATATTTATATATATTTGATAACTAGTACTATAAATATTTTTATAAAAAGAAAATGAAGTAATATATTGTCATTATAGTTTAGAGCTTGTCATTTCATAGTGCTTCATTAATAAAAAATTCTTTTCTATTCATTGGGGTAACATATGAAGTAGAAATTGATCATGGTAGATCCAAATGATGAAATTGTGCTTATGATAGAGATGAAATATAATTCCTACGTATATAGGTCCCCTTGAAATTAGGTATCATGTTGGGATTTGGAATATAAAAAATGATTCTATAAAACCCCTATCAAGTTAATTACATTTTTATGTATCTCTTCATTGTAAACAAAAACCTAATCCATCACATGTATTAAAGGCATAGGTTGTACAATTGGAGAAGGTACATTCTAATAAGGAAAAACCAGTTTATTTTTTAATCAAAAATATAATGTGATTGTAAATGATTCCACTCATTTAATCAATGTTTTCTTGTGAGACAACCTTTTTAAGGAAGTTAGGTTTGTAATAAGGTAGATTTATCATTTTTTGTTGGTACAAAAGTGAAACATTTCGATGCCAAAATTCATTTTCTATGGGGAATAACGGAACACCCATAGATTTTGTGAAATATTTTATTTCAAATAAATAAAATCTATTCTAGAAATTATTTTATGAGAAACACTTGGGTTAGCTTTCATTAAACGTAAAACTGTGTATATATTACATTAGACAGAACAATATGTTTGAACGAAATGTAACATAGTATCAAAAAATTATTATTTTATAAAATATTTATCAAATAGACTTTTAAATGTAATGGATGATTAATATTAACCAAATTATGAAAATATGGTTTACACATGTATATAAAATGAATTCATCGGTGAAAAGTCAATTAAATATGAAATTAATAACTTATTTAAATAATGGAAATATTTCTCTGAGGAATTATTTCTATGCTAACTGTTGTATTTCACATCAATAAATTAAATATGTCACTTTTTGGGAATGTATTATATGAAATTTATATATTAAAAATTTAAACAAATGTTTATGATTTATATTGTTTTTTCTATATCATATTTCAGAATAAATCCAATTTCTTTTTCAAAACTATATTTTCCATAACTATATTTTTCTTGCAGTAGGTGCACTAATAATAAAATGTGTTTTTCCTCTTTTAGAAAATTTATTCACAAAAATAAATAAATTTTAAAAATCAAATTTTAAAAATTACCATTGAGTGAATTTTTTAGTATATTTAGTGATAATAGTTATTTAAATCAATATTAAAATAGATGTTTTTATAAGAATTGTCATTTATTTTAAGATATTTTAAATACATAATAATTTTCATAGAAGGCTTTTAAAGTAAATTTTGATTATATATATATATATTCCCAATTTAGTTTATTTTAATCTATTTTATATTTAATTTTATTATAAAAAATTTGTAAACTATTAAAAAAAATTTCATTGAAAACCAATTTTCTCATCATGACTGCGAGATTAATTTTAAATTAATATTTTCCACTTCCTTGAATGTCATATAAAGAAATTTATTCATTGTTTCATTTAATAATATTTTAAATTATCTTATAAGCTGAAATTAATATCTAAAAACAGATTAGATGTGCAAAAAGTTAATACTATTTACAAGGGATAAGGTAAAATTGGATTTATAATGTGTTAACATAAAAACATAAGTGTTAAAAATGATCCAAACATTTTTTAAAATCCAATTTTTGTTCATATTTACACAACCTAACTTATATGTTCTATAAATACACATTTCCAAGCCCATTTTACTGAGATTAATTGTTTAAATCCTAAATATTTTCAAAACATACTTATGTACCACTCACATCCCTTACAAAATTCCACCAACAATACTCGCTTAATAAAACATTAAAAATACACTAAATAAAACTATAACTTCAATAATTATTTCCCTAATTTTATTTTTTAATAAAATAACCAATATTTTGGTCAAGAATTATATATATGACTCCTTTTGGTGAAAAACCAAAAAAGTTGTCTGATGAAATGGTAACTTCCCAAATGAAGAGTTTTATTTTATTTCATAACACACATCCAATTTTTATTATTATTAAATAATTATTATATGATTTTCAAAGTATATATCATATATATATATGTTATTAAATTAATTGAATAACCAAAATCCTTCTCTGATTTCATCAAATAGATTATTAAATCATTATTTTTGTGTTTGACCGTCTTCTACCTTTCTAGAAAATATAATTCATTTCACATCACCATCACTAATGGTTTGATATAATTATGGATTTATAATTTTTTTCAATCTTTTGATATTATTATTATTATGATAGAATGTTGATATCGCATATTACATCTTACTTCTAATATGTGGTTATACGATAACGTCATCCATGTGTACTGCGGACTACCTCCTCGTGAATCGATGTGATTCATTTATGCATTAAATAAGTTAAAATTAAGAGGTTTAAAATGAATATATTTAATATATATTACATTTTTATTTTTCTATAATGGAAATATATTAATTATCATACTTTTTTGACATTTCATGAAACTGAAAACAACATTCCAGCGTACATAGGAACTAAAATCACTTGGAATGGTGTATTTCATTTTCTATGTTAAAATCTAATGGATATATATATATATTGAATATATTTTTTATTTATTAAAATTTTATCGTTCTTGAGATTGTTGAAACATGATTAAATAAATAGGTCTGAAAATAACAATAAAAAACATACACGACAAACCTCGCAGTTATTACCTGTCGCATGAATATAATAAGGAATTTTTAATAAATGGGTAATAAATTTTAGTAATTAAATAATATATTTTTGAGATATATATATATATATATATATAATAAACATATATTTATTATACAGAATGATCAAACTTCTATGAAAGAAGTCGAAACTTAAGGTTTGGAAATTTCGTATCACTTTTTCTTATATGAAACACATGATATATCCACCCCATGTTTATTTTATGTGATGTATATAATTTCAAATGACATATTTTTTTATTATTTTCATGAAGTTTATTTTTATTTATATATCCATTTGGGGAATCTATTTCAGTTTGTTTCGGTTAAAAAGATTCTAATGATGTTAAGGATTTTTGTCTCAATTTTGATTCTTCATACAAATGTTTTTTTATTATTCTATATTATTTTATAAGGATTATGTACATCCCATTTTACATATAAAATAATTATTTATTATGTTTTATTTATTTTTATTCCATCATAGGATTAACAATTCAATGTTACCAATGTATTAAGGATTTTATGTTACAATATCATCATTTATCTTTATTGTTTATGATTCAGTTTACGATGATTAAATATTCAAAAAACATTCATGAAACTCCTAAAATTTATTTTCTTATGGATACTAAATTATAATACATATTTTACCATCATTTTAGTCACTTAATTAAAAATTATTTCCAAATAATATTTTTATGAAAAATCATCTTCATTTCTTTATTCATTTAATAATCTTTTTCCCTCAAAAACCTTGTTTTCTAATACTAATTTCAGAAATGAATTTATTATTATTAAAATTATTTATTAAATACATGTTCAACCATGTTTTAATTATTAAAAAATTTAGAAAATGATATGTCAGGTCATTTTCCAAACAATTCATGTTTATCTATTATGTAAAATGTGAAATGAATCATTATTCTTACTTATATATAATTCATATAATATCCTTTATCCATTTTCATTGAATATTAAATTATATTTTTTCTTTCGTATTTTTAAAATAGAGTTTCTTTGACAAAATTATGTTTTAAATATTTTTCTTCAAATAAAATAAGAAAACATCGTATAAAAATGTTTTTATGTAATTTTTAAATCATCCTTTATAACATTCATGTCTATTTTGAATGAAAGGGATTTTGAAAATGTTTTTTGTTTAATTTTTTTTAATGTATAAAGGATATATTAACCAATAAATCTCAAATGTGACCATTTAAAATCATTTTCCATATTATTATGAATCCTTTGATTTAATAATTGCTTTAAAGTGGATGATATAGAATGATACAATCCTTATTATTTTCAGGGGTGTTTAATGTCAATATTTATGAAATATTTATGACACACCATTATTTATTATGTTATTACAGGGAGATATGGTGAAATTTTTATAAAACCTGTTTTATTTAAATGAGTTTTAATGCGATGATATGATGAATGTCTTATAATATTATGGAAAAAAGAAGTATATTTTTCATTATAAGATGTGTGGGACCTATATATTTCTTTAACATATTGGGGAAAGCTTAATAATTATTTATATAAAAGGAAAATAATGGTAATGAGATTGATAAACTATGGGAAATAGGTGTGTCCTAATCCATTATATGAAAAATGTGTGCCTACTATTCTAATAGAAAATAGTTGTATCGTGATCCACTATGGGAAACATGTGCATCTTTATCTTGTATGGGAAATTGGTGTGTCCTCATCCATCATGGGAAACTGTTGACGTGTCATGAAGATATATATCAATGGTATTTGTAGTTAACCATTAATTATGAAATTTTTATTCAATATTTTTTATAGTGAAACACTTATATGAATGATTTGTGGGTTGATAACTTATTGATGATGATTTCTCAATATTTTAGGCCATATCCTCTGAAATGATAACATATAATGAAAGGACACAGGGTTTTGAAATATGATAGGTTGTGTATGGAATTTTTAGTTTATATTTAAGATCATATAAATTTATATGTATCTTATTCTTACATATCATCATATATTGATATATCATATGTTTAACCTTACTGAGCATATAAGCTCACCATTTCTTGTGATTCCATCCATAGGTTATGAATAATGGTTTTGTTAGGATATGTATAATATGCGTAATATATCGGCACATATATCATGGATATGTTCAATGTATTTGAATATATAAGGATATTTTTTATAGTCTCCCTTTTTACAAAACTATTAGGTTACCGAGACTTATGTATATGAAATGTATTTTATATTCAAAAAAAATATGTGACATTATTATATGGAATTCTAGTGTTATTACAATTACATATAAAATCATGAAATTGATGACGTAGTGCTTAAATTTTATACTCCATAATGGAAGTGTAAGAATATTCTAGAGAATGGTGGCCTTCATTGTTTAAAAAAGAAATATTTATCTAAACCGGTTTTTGAGAATATCTCATCAGACTTTTTTCCCCTCAATATCCTCTACAAATAAGATCCCACATCGGCTTGTTTCTCTTTGAAACATTGTCACTAATAAAAACCCAATTCTACTTCTAATCAAAGATAAATCTAAAATATATCTTCACATCCTTTAACCATTATTCAATCACTGATTATGAAATAGATCCCTCAATCATATGTATATTATATACTTAAAACACTTGAATTTTTCCCATTTAGGGGTTGTCTTCATCACCCTATACAATTTAATGATTTGATGGATCATCGTTATCAACATCTTAAGTGTAAAATATTCATGGGATTTACCTAAATCCATAACAACAAAAGAAAAATGGATAAGGACTCTTGAAAATATAATTTATAATATTTAGGATTAATTCATTTATATTTTATTCTAGGTTTAACCAAATGTGAAGGGATATCAATTTCAAAAATTGGTTAAATATTTATGATTAATTATCCTTTCCTAGGCCACTCTTCTGGAAAACGTATGTCTTAGCATAGTATGATCAATTAATTTATATATCTGTGAATCATATACCATAGACCCATAAACACTCTAATCTAATATAGTCTGCCTTATAGTCATCATTTACTATATTATGATAACTTTGTTACCCAATCGTCCCATGAAGTCTCACCTATTATTAATTCTAAATTCCATCATATCCCTCAAACAAATTCTCTAATAGTAATATTTTATAACACCCTTTAAATGTTACATTTCCCTATATTGAATTTTGAAAATGGAGAAAGTGAATCATTAATCCCACCCCCAATAATACTGGGTTGCTGAAAATCACTAAGGGTTTATCAAATATACAAGTAAAAGCCATTACCCTCTAAGAGAACACACATAATGAGAGTTAAGAAATGAAAACAAAACATAATCATAATAAATATAAGGGTAATTGGATTCCAAATTATATTACAATAATATAATTAAAAATAAAAACTGAAATTGGTAACCAGATGTTCTAATAGATAAACTCAGTAGTTAGAATTATGAATATGATTTTCCTCACCAACCATTAGTGAGAAAAATCTAGTCTGATTTATGACATTCTCATACTAAAATGAAAAATTGTTTATATATACATAATTTGAGAATAACATGTATATATACTAGTACCCTCCAAAAATTCTATTGTTAAAAATATAATAAAATAATGCTAATGATGTGTTAAGACTTAGTGAATCTATATCATATCATACATAGGAATTATATATTTCTAGAATCGCCATGTTTATCTCTCACCATTTAACACATACAATATATTATATAATATAATTATAAAAATGGTACCACACTACCAAATACCCAATTATTTGGAACTGCATGAAAATATCTTAGGTCTTGGGGCTTTTATATCGAAAATATACAACGAAAAAAACATAGATAAATTATCATTACATGAAACTCAAAGAACACATCATCTTTTAATCCCATGCCACATCTCAAAATAGTAACTATGTATTTGATTTATTCCACCGAAACAATTATATAGTATATTATTCCCTAATTATTGTTTCTCAAGAAAAAATATCACATATATTGAGTAATTCACCTCAGTCTATCACATCTTATATACATTTTAGCCATAATAATGCATAAGATACTAAAAAATATAATATATATATGTTTTAGAGAGTCACAATACATTAAAACCCACTTCATCCATATATGGGAAATATAAAAAACATGCATACCGGCAAATATATAATTTGAAGATAAGATATAAGGGAAATAAGTAGAATTAAGGCATTCAATAATCAATAATATAGATATTTGGGAAACCCATCCCAAAGTCCACTGGGTGTCATTATCCCCACCGACTTGTGTGGGGTAGCATATAGAAACATATAGAGGTCATAATATAGCTTAAGAACACAATATGGGAATTAAACTATAATTACGATCAATTGCCTCCACAACCTATTAGACACCCATATTCCATTTCTATTAATTTGATAATATAATATTATAAAAGTATTTAATAAAAACATTATTAATTAATGAAAATTTATTTTAACATTACCATATTTTTTTAATTAATTCATTTTACATTAATGGATATTACTTAATGAACATTTCATTCACCTCAAAGTGAAATCTATTTCGGGTATGTTTACTCAAGTAGAGTGTAATCGAATAAATTTGAAAAGAATCCAATCCATCACACACATAGTCATGAAATTAACCAAAAAGAATAGCATGATTATAAAAAGGAATAGGAAATCCCAGCCTAAACTAACTCCACATATCCTTGTGTCATCCCCAATACATCATGAATAACACTATTAATATCTCCATCACACTAATTGAATGCTTCTATGAATGATAAGCCTCCCCTCTAATATAATTCCTTAAAAATCATTCCAAAGATCAAATAATATAGTATGAGTCAAATCAATAGAAAAATATAAGGGATATTGAAAATTAGGGTGTTAATATGGTTTTTATTCCCTTAAAACGTTATCCCACCACTGGATATAAATGAGTTCTCTTAGTCCCAAAATTTAATATTTCACAAAAAATAGCTTTTAATCGGTTTTTATTTAACTGATTAATTTATTACTGATTAAAATATGGGTACTCTAAGGAATTATCAAATATAAGCATAAAATTATTTAAACATTCTCTCTAGAATAAACTGCAGTTTCAAAAAAAACATGGGAGAGATCAGTTAAAATATAAAATGAATCTTTATTAATATGAACTAATGGAATTTACAAATCAAGTAATTAATCAATTCAAATTAAGATATGAAAGAAAAAATTAATTATCATTAATTAAGAATCATTTTATTTCAATCAAATTATATTAATTAGAGAATTCCTTAAACATTCCATATTAAATTTTTTATCACACCATTAATTAACATATTTATATTCTTAATCCATTTTATAAAATTATCATGATAAAACCTAGAATACAAAATTTGTTCTAAATGAATTTACATTCATATCCACCACTATATAAAATCAAGAGGAAATTGATTATCAGAGTTGAAATTCATCTGACTAATATAATAATAAACATTTCATACATTAATCTAGTTATTTATTAATTATGATTAATTCCTCTACAACCTAATGATACTATTCATGATTAAATACACTTACATATAAAATAAAAAGACTTATCATTTAATAATATACCATAAAGGGTAAACATTCCTCAAATGAGAATATAAAAACAACACATACCTTGACCAACCCACCAACATGAAAACTAAAACTCTCAAAGAATTATGAGACACAATGTTACCTATAAGAATAAAAATAACTCCATTAAAATAATAGAGATCAACTATCATTTTAATAAATGAATGAAAGGGAGGAAAAAAATTAGTCCAAAAATAAGATTCTAGAAAATAAGGAATAACTCACATCAGGACATCATTGATCATACATTGGAAGCCAAGGATCAATACCATTTAAAAGGGAGTCAAAACACATTGAGATATATATGTTTTACTCTAGTAGTGTGAGATAAAAATATTAGGTTTATGAGAAATTGGGGTTGTGGGGGGTTTTAAAGGTCCTACATGGAAAGGAATCATAATGTGAATAGGTAATTCAAATTTTGTATTCCCCATGTTTACCATATGTTTAATAAATTGTCCCCTCAATACACGTAGAACATAATTAATTCATTTCATTAATATATTAAACAAAATAGGTTTCTATACTTCAATAATTTGTTCTATAATAGTTATATCCAAAATATTTCCTTGATATAAAATTAGTAATCATTATTATCAATATCATTTAGTATATGTTTCAAAAAATATTATCAGTAAAAAATAATTTGATATTTCAGAAAATTCTCAATGAATTTATAATATAATATAAATAGTAACTGTAACTCAATTGTAAAAATACTAAGAATATATGGAATTATTTTTATTTAAAATTTAAACGTCACAATATTTTGTAAGTCTATAGAAAAACCCATCTCCATGATAACATGAATATTCAAATATTTTCAACCTATTAATTATTCTCCCATAAATTTTATAGGAAATAGTGTGATCTAGAAACAAACCAGTTTGACGTCCATTTTCCTGGTCTTATTTGAACCAAACACTAAGCGTCAAAATTATGTAGATAATAACCCATGGAATCATATTAAATTATCATTTGATTATCAAAACTCATTATTCTCTGTAGAAATGACAATTTTATCTTTTGGTATAGTCATTTCAATCAAAACATTTTATTTTAGGTTATCTAGATCTTCCTAACATATTCATATAATTTCATTAGGCAATAAATAATATATAATAGTTTAAAAGATAAATTTGGTTGAAAAAATAATATATTTTTAGAGTGTCAATCAATGTGTGTAAATTAGACTCTTCTTTTACAACTCATTTAATGATCCAGTTAAAAACATATACACATGTTTCTAGTTTATTATCCCATGTAATATATGTTTCAGAGCCTACATCCGCCAATAATATCTATATTGTGTATTAATTTATAGGAAAAATAAAAATATATATTCCTCAATACAATATATTATTGTTATTAAATTTATAAACTTATCTGTTAGAATTATCCATCAGACATTCACTAATTTCCTATTCTTTTAATCCCTGTAATATTAACATAACCAACCTAAAGGGATATCTATGCCTTTAAAATTATAATCAATCCTAAATTAAAAACCTAGGATTAATGTTATAAATACTAGTTTATCCATTGAAGATATAATTTTGATAAACAATGTTAACTAAAAACTATTCTAATAACTATTATATAATCTCATTAGAAGAGAAGATGATGTTTTTTCATGTGTGATCTCTAGAAAATTCCTCACTATGTGTAGCATAGTGCCTGACCTAGGTCGATCTCTTGAGGTGTTGTTGTGGTCAATCACTCACTACTTCTAATTCACAATTTTTTATATATTTTAATTACTGAAATAAAATGAAAATAAATGATATTTTATATTTTAAAATAAAAAAATTGAATTAAAAATGTAAATTCAAAGCAAACCGAATTAATGTATATAAAGTGACTTAAGGAATAACGAGACATCCTAGAGAGAATCACCCAAAGTGATCCTTCATCCTCACTTAATTAATTTTGAGTTTACATAACGACCAGACTCTATTTTATGTGTGAACATCCACCTATATATATGGTTTTGACTATATATTGCTCTCAATGATCGTCGAGTGACCACACATCCACATCCACGATTGAGGGGAAATATTGCAGAAGTCAAAGCTAAACCTCAGGATGAAAGTGGAGGCACAAAGGCACCTTTCCCACTATGATCCCACTCATCCTAAAACCAACCTAATAAAAAACATAAAACGTGAATATTCAAATACTTTGGGTTAATTATTTAATTACTTCTCTTGGAACATCCATGAGTTAGCTACTCTTGACCACAATCATTGGAGTTCATAGTGGTGAAGAAAATGGGGGAAAACAAATGGGAGAAAGAAAATAAGATAAAGGAGAGCACCTAAATCAGAACAAGATATTACATCCCAAAATGAATTTAAAACCAAATAAAATACAAAACAATATAAAATGGACAAAAAGGGTATCCCTATGTTTCCATCATTTTGATAATAAAAAAGTAAAATGTTTTGCCGGGTGAGGGGGTGAAAATTTGGATGCAAAAATATCCTTCGAATGAATGCACATGCTAGACATCATTAATGGTAGAATGTGGGAATGATACCTTTATTAATGTTGTTCCTCAATATCAAATATTTAACCACACAAAATATTAGCTTTGTTTTCCTTGAAATGGAGATATAATGGTCAATTCAATCAGGATAAGTAATTTTCCTAGACAGACTATTCATAATCCAATGCACTAAGCTCCAACAAATTAATGTCCTTGAAGATGATGTATTACGGAGAGAACATCTAAATAAAATTTGTTCCCCTCGATTTATGGGTTCATTATAATTTATTTCATCTCATTTGGTTTGTCCCTTTATGAGATAGAGTCCCATTAAAAAATTCTCCAGCTGCATGCAAAGAATTAGAGGATGGCCTTGTGATCTGGATTTGGGCCTTCAATTGATACATTGAGCTTTGGGTCCAGAAGGATAAAATTTATCCCATCAATCATAAATATTTATAAAAGATTAATTTTTATTTTTTGATTAGGGAAGAATATGTTATGTTTGAAATATTGATATAATTTAAAATTGTTAAATTAAAAAATAATCTATTTTAGAAAATATGATCAAAATAATTGAAAAACCATAAAATGTGACAATTTTCCATAAAATTGCACATTGGTGGGATGATAGAGATTTAAATTAATTATAAAATTATAGAATCATTTTCCCTATCAATTCCCCCACAATTAATTATTATACTCCTGGGAAATCGTCTAATACTATAGTAAAAAAAGAAACTTATCAAAGAATTAATGAAAACACTAGTCAATTTTATTATCAAAGAAATTATCATACCTCCTACATAGATAAAAAATCCCTGAATCCTCACAACTTAGACAAATCCATTAAATCTCTTGTTAATCCCCACATTTATGTTGTACCTACCTCCCTAGAAAAATATATCTCTTTTCACTCAAGTATTTTTAATGTGGAGTTTTTATCATTCTCAATAACATATGTGATCTCCATATGATTCATATCCTTCTAGAATATCCACTTAAAATAATCAAAAATTTGTCAATCATTAGGTCTTTCCATGACCCATCCCCTAGGGCACGTGTTGTGACTACCCTAAGCCCGCCTCCTATAGGCAATGGGTTGGAAACAAGAACCGAGTAAGATTATACCAAAAATAATTTGACTAATATTACTAAGTACAAATTAACGTGCACACAACTCCATGCCCCATATAATGTATGGTTAAAAACTATATAAATTAATAGAAGGTGTGAAAGTAAAAATCTAGTGGTAAATTTTTCCAAAATACATGCCCAACTGAAACCAAAATGTATAATTACATGTCTCCAGAACACCTCATTCGAAAACCATACCTGAAGGGTAGGTATAGAACTAGTTGTCTCAAGATGAAGACACACATAACATCTTTCAGGTCTCTGTAAGAACAAACTGGCCCTAGTTCAACAAGGAATCCTTCAAAGCATCGATCATTTGAAAAATACATGGCACATGCGAGTGAATCCTGTGTAGCAGTTAGTAAAACTATACAAAATAGAAGCACCAATACAAAAAGGTATGCCACCATGAAATCCAAAAAAGACTACCATAGATGTACACAAAGTGCATCCTATATGAAGTGCATTCAAGAGTATCACTAGAGTCAGGTCATGAAGGTATAATCTAAAGAAAGGAAAGCAAGGCTAGTAGTCATAAAACATATAATCTTGTACTTTGGAATGAATAATCTCGGATGAGTCACTGTTTCCTACTTTAACAATGAGGTCTGCTAATATACTTGACCTTGGAATTCCACTCTTCTTCTACGCCACTAAGTTCTAGCCATCAATGAGGTATTTTGGGCCACTGAGGCCCACTAGCCACTCAAGACAAATGGGCCACTAAAGTACTCTCGTCACTGCGGTATGCTGGTCCACTGAGATCCGCTCCCATATTGAAGTATTTTGTGACAATGAGTTCCACTCGTCACTATGATCTGATAGGAAAATGAAGTCTTTTAGTCACTTCTTTCTCATTAATACCCACTGTAGGATTTCCGATCACAACATTATTGATTCTAGGAGGAATTATTTTTCAATCCATCGATCATATCCCAAATTCAACGAACATTAATTTTTATTATTTTATAAGGACTGTCGCTTCATGAGGGTACCCACTCAAAAAACATCTCATCAATAGAATGTATGATTTTGATGTTATTTCTGTTTTACTAAAATAAGAATCTTTGGGTCTGGGCCAGGTCCGAACTGATCGGACTGACCAGACCCGACCCGGAATGACCCATCATGACCCATGTTCGGCTGACCCAATGCAACCCGGTCTATCCTCGCCCATGTTCAAATCCCATTGGTCCTGTTGGACCTTGCCCATAGGGCCATAGGTGCATCCCACCAGGCCACCCAGTGGACCGGTCCTCTTCCAACCCCATCCTGTTGTGGTTGATCAATTTTCTTCATGCCGAGCCACCCGGTGGCCCAGTTCCCCTATCCTAGACCATGATGTAGGGCTGGCTATATTCATCTTAGTACGCAGTTCTCACTACGTACTTTTAGACACCGCAAACTTCCTCGTGCAATGTGCCATGGGCATAGTGTTAATGCCTCGTAGCTTTGTAATGTGGTCCCTTCCCCAGTCCAGCTGGACCGCGGTTCTCCGTCGTGGGACGCCGCTCCCAGGATCGTCTAATAGTACTGACACCGGTAACTTTTCAATAGTGCATATCCAACACCCTCCGATGTGGTGACATGTTCCACCTACACAAGACTTCGATTTTGTGGCCCTTACCACTACCACGTCCCTCCTGGTCACGCCCTTCCTTATCGTCGGCTGCTGAGTCGATGGTTGCTAAGCATCGCCATCTCCCACGACAGTATGTACCGGGCCATCTTGTCACTATTATTAAACCTAGAATACGTATTGGCATCACCATAATGAATGGGAAGATGGTAGCGAAGAAGATGCACCAAGAACACACGAAGGATGAACCACGACCTCTGTTCATGTTGGCATGGTTTATCATTGATAGGTGTTTTTGATGAACAACAGAAAATCAAACGTGAACCCCACACCATTAAAGACACTCAAGTCGAATCCAATCCCACAAAAAAATGTGATCAATCCATGGGTCAACCTATTCTTGGGTTGATCTGTGTTCATCGCTATAACAATAGAACTTGGAAGAATGTAATTCACCTAGATTTATACCCCTACCTAGTATCATATCATTTTCAATGAATAATGGAGCCTCACATCGTTTTTAATGTATCATTGACCCACAATACTCCATTTTCATTGGCAGCCCATTGAAATATGAGTAATGTAAGATGATTGTTTGTATCCATTCAATGTCAAAAATCCTCCAAATCCTCCATGAAAAACATATAGACTATGGAATCAATCCTACATTCATGTTAGGCCATTCATTGAGGAAATATGTTTCAATATTTATGTTATGCCGAGTCACTACGTCATTTTTTGTTTCATTTATTAGATGAAATTGTTGCCTCGTAGAAGAATTGCATCAAACATGTTTTTAATAAAAGAATCCTTTTATGTTTAATTTATTTTTCCTTAAAATGCTTGAAAATTATCATTTACCCTCGGCTCGCGTAGGTAGAGATTTATCCCCCTAAGGGAAGCACCCCCTATTGAGCTCAATGGTTCTCTCCGATTTCCAATCTGAGTTACCATTTCTATGATGTAGCATTTGAAAATAAAATAATATTTATTTAATTATTTTATATATTGTCACGTCCCAGAATCTACTTTCCATAGTTGATCAGTGTCGGCTAATATTAGGCTCCACTGAAGGGAAAAACACTATTATGAACTAAACGGTGGTCTCAAATATTATATCTGAGTCACCGTTCAAGAGTTATGATGTTTTAAAAAATAAATTAATTTTATTTAATTATTTTATTAACGGTTATGTATTTTTTGGGTTTTCTCACTAGCAGCCCATGAGGACTAATGTTATGTATTTTATATGGTAAATCATCCTCCTAAATGCAATGGTTCACATTTATTTATAATATGTGAACTCTTTAAAGAGTTATTCCACTTTTTCATGAAATTTTATCACTCTCTCTATTTAAAAACTAAATGTTTTCTGACAGACCATTTCGGACACACTAGGCCTCATAGTCACATGCCATCTCTGTGCCTAGTGTCATATTTTTCCTAGAAAATTTTCAAAACATAATCGGAAAAATACAACTCATTATTGTTTCCCCAAAATAAGGTTTTGTTTCTACGAAATCAAAACCAAGGGATAATGAATCATATGAGGGTACTAGCATGAACCTCAGCCTACCACTCCAATATTCTCTCATGTGCAACCAAATGTGTATTAGAGGAATCATACACCCAAATATGGACTAATCCTATATATCCATGATTTCCATTAGAAAATCCACAAAAGTCTCCCTGTAGTCGACATCCAATTCTCCACCGTCAATGATGTTTGATGGGTTGTAGCCTTATCTTCTCAACTGGGATATGTGGAAGGCATCATGCACCCACACTAACTACAGAGGTAGAGCCAAGTGGTATTGACTATCACCCATTCTACAAGGTATTATAAAAGTCATAATAACCTCTGAGATTACATTTCTCCCCTACCAAATCTTTGTATCCCACCTTGAGTAGAGACCCAATGAAACACATGGTGTCACTTCATGAACTCCATGGGTATCTATCTCCTATCATCATAGGATTTTTTAATGATCTATGTAGTTTTCATCTGCTCCTAGATGATGTGAATCTTCTCTATAGTATCCTACACTAACTATGACCCCAGGATTGCTGACTCTCTGTGGTTAGTCCAGAAAAGTGGAAACCTATAGTCCCACTAATCTAAGGCCTCAAATGGTTCCATAATGATAGTGGAGTTGTTTTTTTTTACTATGAAAACTCTA